>JBCJKH010074987.1:0-14839 GCA_039877255.1 Loriculus beryllinus | reverse complement strand
GAAGACCTCTGTCTTCATGTCTGGTTTCAAAATGACTCAGCTTGGATTAGGGAATGTTATACCTAGGTCTCAAAATCACAAGAAATCCCTCCAGGGATCCCATCTCCTGACTTGGAAGCAGTTTTACACTGCCCATGTCTAGAGAAAAGAGAATGGTAGGAGCGTGCTGGAGACCTGGGAGCCTCCTTTTTCTCAGAAGAAGTCAGGAACAGCCAATGTGTCATTTTCTGGCTTGCATAACTCCACTGAAGTGCCTGGAGCAGCTCCCCTCTCCAGCCCAGGGGGAACAGCAGCACTGGTGGGATGCATTTCAATGCTGACGTTCCTGCAGTGGAGGAGAGGGAGTACCAGTGCATGTAGTGGTACATATGCAGTGGTAGTGGATGTGCAGAGAAGGTGGGAAGTAGTAAACACACAAGTGCCATTTTTCCCAACTGTAGCAACATGCTGAGTGAGAAAAGCTTGATTGCTAGATTTACACTACTGAGCCAGTGTTTTGTTATTAACTTCATCTTTTATGAACCTTTGTGCCTCTGGAGAATTGTGAAACAAAATGAGGAAGGAAACCAGACATGAAAAAATACCCCAGTGAGAGTAGACATCTTTTATGATTTTAATGAAGACAGTTTGTATGGACACTTTTTAGCAGGGACTTTGGGCTCTCTCATTCACAAACTTCATGTGCAATTTGAAAAGAAGTTCTAAATAGCAACGTTTTCTGAAGAGACAGAAATGAGCCTACTTCAGGCAAATAAAACCTCATTTCCATTCTTGATCTGAAAAAAAGTTAAAATCCCACCCACATCCTAATTAGTTATGACTGTTCCAAAGGATTAATTGGCATCACTTTCCAAGTGCACTCACTAGTTGTGTTAAACTAAGCATGTCTAGAAACTAAGAAATTAGTCAACGCCTTTAAACAGAGGTTCAGGACTAGTACTCTATACTGATATTCTTTGTGCATAAGGCATGCAAAACCCAGAGATATAGAAATTGATTACAGTAATGTATACAGATGATAAACTGATGATTCCCATACTGATCACTGGGGGATTTGTGGTGCAGTAATTAATTGAAAAAGCTGTTCAGCAAGAAAAATCATGGAGGAACACAAAAGCAGAGGAAATTTAACAGTAGTAGCTCTCCACCACACAGAGAAGGGAGTAAATCCTGTAACATTAACTGCATCTTTCTGCAAGTCAGCTTCCTGGGAAAACTTTCTAAATCCTGTAATTAAACTTTCAAGTCTCTTTTCAGCTCCCTATATTCTAGAAACCAGTCAAAGCCTTCATCTCCTTACAGATGTTTCTGCAACTCCTATGCCCACGGCCACAGAACTAAACTAGGCAAAATTGCCACGACCTGGATCAAAATGATTTATTGGACATGAAAGCAAGTAAAGGTCCTAAACTCAGACATGTTCCTTCTTCTATGCAAAAGCCAAATTGCTACTGTATTTTTAGTGATGGCCACTCTGTTTTGCCAATAGTCTCACAATCAAAGAAGAAATGCAGAAGCCCTCAATAGCCCCAACTGCTGAATGCCAAATGGAACCTAAATAGCAAGATTCTCAGCTTCAGAGCTGTTCTGGTTATAAATTAACACATGTAACACTACTTTTGGCTGTGTTTGAGAAGGAAAAAGTAAAATTTGCAGATAGCACTGGTGAACACAGCTCAAAAACATGCATGGCAACACATCAGGTGGGCTTGTTAAAAGAAGTAAGTCACTGAAGTTGTTACACTGTGAATCATACAGAACGTTCTAACAACTCACTGCTCTTGGAGCTATGGAGTCAATACAGTCATTAGGAACCTTCCCAGCTCCAACAGTACAGAGCAACACTGCATTTGTTCCACGAATGTGATTGTGGGATCAATTTTTCTTCATTTGCTCAAAAGGGAGAGACAGGGAAGGCAAAACTGGAATTTTACTACTGCCTCTCACCCACCTCAGCCCCACAGACCACCTGCGCCTTGGTCTCCAGCTCCTAGTGCTCCCCGCACTGCCCAGCACTGACTTTGCAGATGCTCCCTCCAGGACTCTTCCTTCCCTCTCAGTCTGTTTGGATCACTGTCTCTGGACAGGATCACTGACACAGAGAAAGTAGTTTCTCCTCTACCATTCCTGCTGCTTTTAAACACTTCCCTCACATAACGGTCTCCATCATTTCTTCTCACCCCACTGCTGTCATCCCCTGCCTCCTCCCTTCCCCATTACCTTTCCCTGGGGATTCTCTGCACTCATGCCAGAAGCACCACTTTCCATGCTGATGACTGCTTTGTCCTCACATCTCTCTATTCAATCTGCAGCCCTCCTTTAGCTCTCTGACTAGGGAGATCTGTTTCACTTGTTTTTCCCTTCCTCTCACTCCTCTCTGACACATTCAGTAACAAGGACATCAACCTGAGAGTCACCCAGTCATTGCTCACCCACATTGCTCATCACAGCCTACTTCATTCAGTTTTTTATACCGGTTTTACTAACTTCTCAGCTTTCTCCTCCCTGTTCCCTTTCCAAGCTTCCTCTCAACCCTCAGCCACGTTCTTCTTCCTGAAGGAAGTTCTAGTTCTCCACTTCTCTAACCATTTCTCAGCACATCTTACCAGTGATCATCTGCCTAAAGCTAAAACTAAGATGAGCTTCTCTCCAAATCCTACCCCTCATACACTTTACTCCTTGAATACATTCTTTGGAGCAAGTACATTGAGTCTTTCTTTGTTCGCCACCCTCCTTCGTAGTCTCTAAGCTGGGACGGGTTGTGCAAAATTTTCTGGTTGTGATTAAAGGAGCTGGAAGACGGGAACACATGGATGACCAATATCCTTCCTACAAGACACATCTTCAAAGAAATAAAGATCTACAGTGCTGACAAAAACCAGCAAGCCAATGATGGTAAATTATAGCTAAATACAGGACAGCTTTCAAGTGTGCAGCTTCCCCAGGAACCAATACTGTGGTTACTCAATTATGAGTCTCCTGCCAAATGTCGCTCAGGAATGGCCAGGACAAGAAACCAGCCAGCATTTTCCATTGATACTTAGCCAGCACAGATACTGCCTTGTTGGCCCAAACATCTCTATTGAATAGCATTCTTGATGCTAGCAGCCCAGGCTCTGCCCGGTGCCTGTACGACTGTGAAAAGCAACAGCTCTTGCATTTCTATTTCCTTCTTTACCCATAACAGTAGCCTCTACAGGAGAATCGAGATCAGCACTGCAGCCTTTAACCTGTTCGCTGAACACGTGAGTGCCTTACTCACAGCTTGATTTTACTGCAAAAGTGCCAAAACTCTTGAGTTTCAGTGATCCAACATCTCCAAGTTAACACTACTGCTGCTAAGAGAAGCAAGATAAAAATCTCCTGTCAAGGTTTTTGCCATTTGTTTGCTCTAGAGATGCTGATTACTGTGTCATTCCCCATCACTGCTGACAAGGTTCATCCACTTTTCATTTTTTGGTAAAAACAAATATAGTGTCCTTGATACCAACACAGAGCTAAAGCAGAGACAGAATAGGCATTAAAAAATTAATTAAAAAGAAAAGCCACAGCAATAAAACCTTTCATTTCAGAAATGTGATTCTACAGAAAAGTCTACTTCATTTTCAGACTTAACAGGTTTCATTTTACCTCGCCAAAAACACTGGACTCTAGACAGGAGCTCACTGGCTTCCAGGTCACTTTTGATGTAACACCTCAAGTGGCAGATGTCCTTGCCTAAACAACATGGCCAGACAGATGTTTTTCTCCTGTCCACTCTCTTCACTTCTTCCAGTGTATCGTATATGTGTTTTTTCACCCCATCGCACATATTTCTCTTCCCACACTTCCTTTGCAACAGTTCCTTCACACTTCAGGGCAATTCTACAAGACTCTTCGTATGTGTACTTATAGCTGCAACTGAACTGATTATACAGACATACAGGACAGAAAACCTGGAGGGCAAACAATTCTCCTACTGCAGACTGTATCCTTGGTCAGTTGCAGCAAGAAGTGAAGAGACATGCTAAAGTCAGAGCACCAACTGCTTGACAGTCAAGAACCAACTCACTATCATGTGTTTGACGTGCAAACACGTATCAGATATTACATTTCCCTGTAAAGGTATGTAAATATAAGAGCTATATATTATATATATTAAACTGAGACTCAAAAGTATATGGAAGTGTTGGAACAAGTCCAGAGGAGGGCCACGAGGATGATCAGGGGACTGGAGCATCTCCCATACGACGACAGCCTGGGAAAGTTGGGGCTGTTCATCCTGGAGAAGAGAAGGCTGCATGGAGACCTCATGGAAGCCTTCCAGTATTTGCAGGGTTGCTACGAGGATGCTGGGGAGGGACTCTTAGTTAGGGACTGTAGTGATAGGACAAGGGGTAATGGATTAAAACTTAAACAGCGGAAGTTTAGGTTGGATATAAGAAGGAAGTCCTTTACTGTAAGGGTGGTGAGGCACTGGAATGGGTTGCCCAGGAATGTTGTTAATGCTCCATCTCTGGCAGTGTTTTAGGCCAGGTTGGACAGAGCCTTGGGTGACATTGTTTAGTGTGAGGTGTCCCTGCCCATGGCAGGGGGGTTGGAACATGATTATCTTAAGGTCCTTTCTAACCCTACCTCTTCTATGATTCTACGATTCTATGTTTTGGGTTAGAAAGGACTTTACGATCATCTAGTTCCAACCCTCTGCCATGGACAGAGATACCTCACAGTAGACCAGGTTGACCAAGCTGTGTCCAAACTGGCCTTGAACACATCCAAGGATGAAGCATTCTCCACTTCTTTGGTTATCCTGTTCCAGTGCCTCACCACCCTTGCAGTAAAGAAGTTTTTCCTTACATTTAACCTGAACTTCCCCTGTTTAAGTTTAAACCCATTGCCCCTTCTCCTATCACTAGAGTTCCCGATGAATAGTCCCTCTCTGGCATCCCTGTAGGCTCCCTTCAGATACTGGAAGTCAGTGTATCAACCAACCCACACAGCTTGATGTCAGGAATTTCACCTGACTGCCATGACTTTTCAAATATGATGGACAGTGGCTTAGGAACTTCACCTGCCAGCTCCCTCAGGACCTGCAAATGGATTTCACATCATTTTATCCTCATATTAACACTAACCTCCTGAGGCTTGAGCTCTTTAGTACCTTTTTCTCTCTTTTCTCTTGTGTTCCTGAGCAGATAATTTTCAGATGGGTGTGATTTGATGGAACCGATAATGATGAAATAAAGTTCTTCCTGGAATGCGAGGATGCCTGAAGGGGACACTCCAGCTGTATTAGAACATGCTTCCAGGGGTACAGTGTCTCCTTATTCCCCAGGATAAATCTTCAGTAACGTAAGGTAGAATTACAATTTAAGGTAAACAGTGAAAGTGAACTGAGAGTTTGTGAAAGCTTCAGGATCTATAATCAAGGAAAAGGGCCTCACATTAGCCAGGTACGGAACAATGAAAGTCAAGTAAATTCACTAGTATGTGGTTCCTGGACTGCAAAATAAAAGCAGGCAAAACAATTATTCTTTGTACTGTTTCTATGTTGCAGGCTAATTATCTCAGCCATGTGCATTACAAAACATGTTCTCTCTTCTTATTTTCAGGTAATGATAGTTGAGGATGCCAGCCCCTTGGCAAATACACTGCAATAAGAAATCCAAAACTAAGCATGGAAGAGCTGAAATGGACAGTATGGAAGAGACAAGTGAAAAAATGCAGATGAAAAAAGAAATCACATTGCTAAATGGAGTTTCTTTAATTGTAGGGAACATGATTGGCTCTGGGATATTTGTATCACCCAGAGGTGTTCTAATGTACAGTGCTTCCTATGGACTCTCTCTAGTCATCTGGGCGCTTGGTGGGATATTTTCACTGTTCGGAGCTTTGTGTTATGCTGAGTTGGGAACATCCATCATTAAATCTGGAGCCAGTTATGCCTATATTTTGGAAGCATTTGGTGGCTTTGTGGCCTTCATCAGACTCTGGTCTTCCTTGCTAATTATTGAACCAACAACTCAGGCAGTGATAGCAATCACATTTGCCAACTATATTGTTCAACCAATTTTTCCTCATTGTGAGCCACCATATGATGCAGTCAGGTTGATTGCAGCTGCTTGTATATGTAAGTAAAGTTATGATTTCTGGAAGTTAAGAGCTATAATTGTAGGTACTCAGAGATACTCATGGAGATTTTTCTGAATTTCTTTTCCTTCACCTGCTATTATGGAAACTAATTACTGCCTCTCTAAAACACGTTCCTAGGAACTATTCAGACAGATTGTATTTGGAGCTGTGATTACTAGAGGAGAGAAGAGAATTACAACAATTTGGCTGGAGAAAACTGTGACTGCTGATTAAAGATACATATATCTCTATGGATCATTGGCCTAATTGGCAGCCCACATTTGGTCCATGCTCTCTCTCCTGTATTTCTTGCAAATTGCAAAAAATGAACAAAAAAATCTTAAAATTCATATAGAATAAAAAATACTCTGCCTAATATGAGTGTTGTCTCTAGAGAAATTGTGTAGTTTAATCAGACACTCCACAAAGTTGACTTTATTGTGACTGTATGTTTTAGGTGAACACAGGGATAAGCATTACAAATATGTAGATGGACTGCACTCAAAGTATTTTCCTTATAAATATGGATTTGTCAAGCTAGGATATGAGTTCCTTTGAGGCTGTGCTTAAAAATGGCTTAAACTGCACAGCAAAAATTTCCAAAAGGGTAAGTAATTTTCCATGGAGGCAGTACTCCAGGTGGGGTCTCATGAAAGCAGAGTAGAGGGGCAGAATCATCTCACTTGACCTGTTGGTCACGCTCCTTTTGATGCAGCCCAGGGTACATTGGCTTTCTAGGCTGTGAGTGCACATTGCTGCCTCATGTCCAGCTTCTCATTGGCCACACTGGCTGTTGCAAGTTAGCTCCCCAGCCTTCATGTGCCTTAGCGTAGCTTCTAGGAGGATCTGTTCCATGATCTCCCCAGGCACAGAGAGTCTGACAGGTCGGTAGCTCCCAGGGTACTTTACCTTCTTACCCTCTTCAGAAGTGGGTGCATATGCTCCTCTCATGCATATTCGTTTTCTCCACAGGCTCCTTAACATTTATTAATTGTGTCAACGTAAAGTGGGGAACCCGTGTACAAGATGTTTTCACTTATGCAAAAGTTATGGCCCTTTTCTTGGTGATATCTGTTGGCCTTTACAAAATTGGTAAAGGTAAGAATCATTTTAATTTACTTAAATTCTTAAAAATGAACTATATGCAAGTTTCAAAATCAGTGCAGGAAGATCAGACTCATTCACACGTAATGAAATGTTCGGGATTTTTTCTGGAAAAAATAAAAAAAGAAAAACAAAAACTGCCTGTCATAGGAAGATTACAGAAATGTTTTGGCTTGTTAAGCAATGGGGTGTTAATTTTTATTCTATCCTTCATGTGGATGGAAGACTACATACCATGTTCTGCATTGCTTGAGTTGAATAGCAAATAGCAGCTGAATTAACATCAGTTTAGTGCTAGCTAGTTTAAAGTTAGCCTCAGTGTCTCTGACTCGTGCTTATTAAAGGCTAGTGTTGCTACTTGTCCTATGACAGGAAAACAGCAGAAGTTGCCAGACACGTTCTTTCCATTGCTCCTCACACCACAGCCCTTGGTGCACCCATGGCAGAGAGGCACTGCAGCAGCCTGCAAGGGAAGAGCACAAGGAAGGGAGGCACATGTCCTTGCCTTCGTTGATGAAGAGATGTGCATGTTTCCAGAAACTAGGGAGAAGCCTGTGATATGAATCACTGTGGTATTGTAAGACATCACAGGACACACTAGTTCCTTCGCATTGCTTCATGGGATCAGGGAGGGTAAAGGCAGAGAGGAAATATTACTCTGAGGAACACAAAATGCTGAGGGCTTTTACTGGTAGTCAAGGTCTCATCTCTGCTTTCTTTAAGCAGAACAGAGCACTTAAATACAGAAAGGACTGGAAAGAGGAATGATGCAGACTTCTGGAGGAAGCTGTGATCAGGTCAATGCACTCTGAAACTCAGCAGCTTTTTTAAAGAAAAGAACAGTTACGACATTTTAGCCGTTACATATTCCTTCTGCTGTGCTCAGTTACACCACTTGTTTTAAAACATTGAATACTTATACTGAATGTGTCTGATGTTGAACTGTCTTTACTGAAAAAAAAACCAAACCCAAACCAAAGAAAAACAAAACAAACAAAAAAAAGTTTTCTTGGTCCTTTTGGATTTTTCTTTTTTTTTCCTTCCAACCATTTTCTCCTGCAAAGTGTGTGTACATCTCATAGCTTCACCTTCCTCGGTTTGAACAGCCTTCTTGTAGTTACTGCTTTTCAAAGGCTGAATTGCTTTCATGGTATCTATAACCTCCCTAGTTTAACCACAAAGTGAAGTTGTTTCATTTTCAAGAAAGACTTTATGTTCTTCCTTAATATAGGTTTAACCATGTTTCTGTGTTTCTTAATATTTAACTCACTTTCAGTTACATTAGATAGTTGATTTTCCTTCTTGCAAACTCAGTAAATCCTTTCCTCCCCTTTCCAGAATCACAGTGAAGGCTCACACAGATTCTTTAACATTTTGTCTATTTCACAGCAGGTTTTCATCTCAACCAATTGAGCTAAACTAGAGGAGAATTTTGAAAGGAAAGCAAGTCTCCTCCCTTTATTTTCAGAAGCACCTTTGTGGGACAGAGCATGCCACTGAGAACCATGCCTCCAGGATATGAGCACAGATATGAGGAAGAAATATGAGACAGATTCAGGAATTGAAACTGGGTTTCCAGGAGTGCCTCTGCCTGGCTGACAGGGCATAGCATGACTTCAGTATGGCTCCCTCCTTCTGTAGGCTAGACAGTGATGCCAGGAGATGAGCACGCTGTGAGTTCTGGTAGAATTATCCAAATAATAAAACATGGGAAAATATCTTCTGTTGCCTTCCTGTACAAGAGCAGCTGTCTGACCGTCTGAAAATTTCCTCCATGTCAAGTGAAAATACAAGCTGTGCCCTTTTACAAATAGTAATGAAGCCTGGATGAAGTGGGCTTTTATTTCCTTTTGGTTATCTGAGACTTCTACTGTAGCATCCTTCTATGTCATAATCCTTGAAAACTAAGAGGCACCTGTCATTTGCACAGGAGAAACAGAAAACCTGAGAGCCCCATTCGAGGGCTCGGCAACAAACCCAGGTATGATTGCTCTGGCTCTCCACTCTGCGCTCTTCTCCTACTCAGGATGGGACACACTCAACTACGTCACCGAGGAAATGCAGAATCCTGAGAGGTAAAAGCAGGCTTTTCCTTTGTATTGCTGAAGTGTCCTGGTAAGACAGGTGAGATGGCAGGACCAGCTGCTCTCTATTTGTTTCCGAGGGGAAATTTCTCAAACTATTTTCTCTGTAAAAACCTTCTCCTTTTGAAAAGAAGTATGAGGACACTTTCTGATTACTTCCTCACTTACCAACTATACCACACTAATAAGTCGCTTGTCTGCATATATGTATTTTACACTCTATACTTCAGATGGCAATTTTTAAAGAGGAGACCAAATCCCTCTGAAAAGCACAGAAAATCATGGATCCATCCAGCCCCATGATATTCCCTACTTCTTTTCAATCAGACAGAACAATTCTTTTTCCAGGACTGGTTTTGCCACCAGTAGAGTAAGACTCTGTTTGTTTTATGTCTGTTTTACCATGTGATCTTCATCATTACTGCTTATGGGCAAAATGTTTTATTTTGCTAAATATGAAAGGTTAAGTAAAAAAGTCCACAAGTAGCACTGGAAATATCTCTGCCCCTCAAGTGTGCATTTAAATCTCATTGCTTACGTGTGCTCTTAAATTGCTTAATATGCAATTTAAAGGTATAAATGTACTTTTTGTTCTCTGAAACTTGTGACAGACCCACAGCAGCCAACTATGTTGCTTATGGAATTGTTCCACATATGGCTGCATGTTATTTTGTAACCCCATGATTACAAACTGATGTAGCACAAAAAGTTATGGAGGTATCCATTCACGACTGTTTGAATTTGGGAACAATTCTACTTAAATATTCTTTATTTAAAGAATAAGAAATAATTTTGCCACCTTCCTTTTGCAGGAATCTACCTCTTTCTATTGCAATTTCGATGCCTATTGTGACTGTTATTTATTTGTTGACTAACATAGCATACTATGTAGTGTTGGACATGTCTACTCTCCTCACAAGTGAAGCAGTGGCTGTGGTAAGTTGTATAAAATAATTAAGAAAGTTACTGTATGGATGACACTGCATGAAAACCTCAGATAGCACACTTCTTGACAAAACTATTGAAATATTTCTGTGCTGAAGATTATTGCTTTGTTTTAAACTTAATTTTCATATAAGAGTACCAGTATATTGGCAGGTGCATGTAAAGATAAATCTGCTGTTGTAAAAAAAACTCCTGTATACTCTGTAGATTCTGCTCCTAACAGTACTTCATTGTAGAAGATGCTTTCACTAAGGCCAGAGAGGGAAGGAGCTATGCAAAGTCTGGGTGGTTTTGCTATCGTTCTAACATATAGTGTGTGATGTTTCATGCTGCAAGATCACAGCAATACTTTCAACACAAAAAGGTGCAATGAAATGCTTTTTAAAACCTTACCAATATTTTATACACAAGTACAATTATAACTCATGGATTACTACAGCCATTGTTTGTCAGAATAGGTTAAAGCCAATACATTTTCTTCTGTTACATCATTGACTTGATCTGGGCTTAGAAATGTTGGGGAATTTAAATCCTTTTGTAATACATCTGCCATTTCTGTTTTGATACCGATCAGGTTTTCCAAATTCTGATTTCCCAAGTCATTATTGGGTGTCATAAGAAAGGATGGACTATGACACAGTATTTGGTGGGGTGTGTTTTCATGAGAGTATTTTAGGATTGCCAATATGCTTATCATGAGAGGCCTCACTATTATTTCCTTTTTCTGTTTACAGACGTTTGGTGGTGAAACCCTTAGTTATGCTAAGTGGATAATTCCTATAGCAGTGGCCATGTCTTGCTATAGTGGCTTAAACTCATCAATAATTGCAGCATCTAGGTATGAAAGACACGATTTATTTTAACTAATTGAAAAGAATCATTTATTATTAATCTGCATTCTTTACTACACAGTAAAGTGTAAAAGTAACAGTTAATTTTTGCCATGTCAAGTAGTTCATTTAGGATGGAAGGATTGTTACAATCTGATACATCTTCTCCTGGTCAGCACCAACAGATAAACTAAAGCCACTAGAGAAGAGCACAGCACTTACAACGGGTTAATAAAAGAAGGAATGCTGCCTTTGTCAGAAAGCAACACTGTCTGGTTTTCTTTTTTTTTTTTTTTTTTAGGCTATTTTATGTTGGAGCCAGAGAAGGACACCTCCCTGACAGTCTGAGCTTGATTCATGTAAAGTGCTTCACACCAGTCCCTGCTCTCCTCTTCAATGTAAGTGACAGCCCAGACCTGCGCCTGGCTGGGGCAGCCAGGCATTCGGACACAGGGAATGTAACACCTTCTCTCTTCCTGGGCTTCTCCTGCACTGGAGACACATTCCTCAAATGCCCACAGTATCTAAAGCTCACTGAGAGTGGTAGCGGTGGTGGTATTTTATCTGGCAGGGTTTTTCCAGTGGAAAGGGAATAGCTTGATTTGCATTCATATGCTCTCTGAACAAGATTAGTGAGGAGGAAGTACAATAGCGTTACTTAGAAAACAGAGAATGGCTAAATATATAACAGTATGCACATGAGTTGTATAAGCCTTTATGTGAGTTTTCAGTGCTTCTGGAGAAGAGTATGACAGGAATATCGCTCAGACCTTGCCATAGGCTAGTTTTCTAGAACTCTTGTTCCAACAGGAGTGGCAATGTACTTAAAATTAAATTCCTGTTGTCAGGTGCCTGTAGCCATATTGACATTTTTCCTGCTGTCACGATACAGTAAATTACACCAAATTGAGGTGTAATAAGGTATAGAACTACTGCAAATTATTTTAATAAATGGTTCATAAATCTAGCAGATTAAAATAAGGGGGATGATGTGCGCAAACAGAGAAGGTAGAATCATTCCAAAGCATTTCACTGTTGTTTATTTGGACATATATATTATTTGGTGTCTTTCATTGCCCTCTGTTACATATGGCTAATGAATACATTATCATACCAGTCCTATTTGACACCACATAATTTACTAAAAGTTGCAATCTCATAGTCTGGGGCTCCTCATACAGCTTTAAGAGGGTTTTCTGTTGGTGCTGAAACATAACAAACCTGACACCTCTTCAGCCAAATGTAGTGGTGTCACTGCTGTGTTTCAAGAAGAGATACCAGCATGTTTCACACAGAGTATTTGCAGATTTCTGAGTTTTAAGTACAAGGACTTGATATCCCATGTCCAGAAAAATATGTTGGAAATAGCCCTTTAATAACTTTACTACCTCTTTATTTTCACATTAAAAAGTCTTTGTTTTTATTATCTCTAGGGCTTAATGACTTTGATTTATCTCCTTGTGGAAGATGTTTTCCTCCTCATTAATTACTACTGCTTCAACTACTGGCTTTTTGTGGGTCTGTCTATTGCAGGACTAATATATTTGAGATATACTCAGCCACATCGACCCCGGCCTATCAAAGTAAGTAAACAAGAGAGGAAACAGGCCCTAAAAGCCAGTTAATGTACATGTTTATGTGATCTATAATACCACAACCGTAACATTGCCAGTTCAGTCACAGACTATTTAGCAGCCATAGAAATCCTTTCAACATAGAAGGTAAGAAATGAAGGAGCAAATCCCATTTAAGTTTACAGAAGAACATCTGTTCTGGTACTTTTGCTGTGAGGTTGAAATGATACTTGCCATTTCCTTTTCCTTTCATTCAATCTTGCAACTATCTTTATGTCAAAATAAATAAGGCCTGGGGTTCTTAGCCCATCCTGAAACAACCCCCTTTTGTATTGCTCATAGGAGCTCAGTAGAGCTATTGATGTGGGCTCCAGAGAGGTTAACACTCTGATCAAAATTACATGACTTAACTAATTTATCAAAATCCAAAGCCCGTAAATGCCCAAATTTCTGCTCATGTAAAAGTTCAAAAGCTTAAATAATCTAATATATTTTGATTGTTCCCTACCCCTGCGTAGTGCTCATAGACAGTAAAATGCAAGTTTTATGACTGACTGTAGAAGAGCACCTGGCACACAAACAAAGTGTTCCTAAAATGTTTCTAGTTTTGATACAGTGATTGTCCAGAAAGCAGGGAAGGAAATGCACAGCGTCCCCCAGGCACACAAAATCACATGCTGGCTTCCATTTCACTGCACTCTGTTGGCTCCAAGACCTGCATTTCGACGCAGCAGTGATGCAGCAAAAATTATGAGAAATCAAAAAAAATATGCAATCTAAACATTTCTTCCTTTTCACTCTCATTTCCAAACTTTGAGAATCATTTTAAACAACATATTTTTTTTTTCCATTTAAGTGTAGCATCCTGATTATAAAAAAAACACATGGTTCACAGGCATAAAATATCCTAAGCACCTACTGCTACAAGCTTCCAGTCTTCCAGAGCAGACCAAATTTTCCTGAAGCATGTGCATATTTTCCAAACTCTCACCCAATATATGGTTAAGATAAAGATTTAGATCTTGCTTTACTGGCAGTTTTGCTACTGACTCTACTAAGGCAAGGATTACAGTCAGATTATAGACAATGACAGTTTAATTCCTATCAGCATTTGCCAGCTTAGTCAATGTCCCAACTCCACATACACCTTTTGCTTTTCTGAAGCATAGCAATTGGTTTTCATTGACTTACATTTTTAACCTTTATAAAGAAAAAGAGTTATTTGTACCATTAAACACTCAGTAGTTTCAGCTAGTGTTCAAATGTCAACTCCTGGACTCTTGAGAAGATTCATTACTACAGGCAATGAAAAGTATTTTAGAGCAAAGCAAATCCATAGAGGTTATTGCAACTTTCCTTACTTGTGGTATGATATTTGTTAAGTGCTCAGGAGAAATGGTTGTAAATCAGTCCATTAGTTCTGTAACATCAGCATGCCAACTCTGATAGAATAAAAACCAATAAAAATTACAATTAAAAATTTTCAGTTGAAGTTAGAGGGAAAACTGCTCAGTATTGCTCAGTTTCAAAGCACTGCTTTCAAAGATCAGTCTCTTACTAATTGGAAAGAAATTCAGCTTGTGCAGGCCTGAAAGCAACAAAATGGTCAGACACTCAGGTGTGTACCAAGTAAGAGGCTCTCAGCACCGTACACATAAGCTAGCAAATTTTACGGACTGTAGGCAATAAAAAATTTAGTACATAATATAGTCAATAGCTATATTTTTATTATTGACGTCTAATCTGCAAAACCTGATATTTTTACTGCATCTCTTAATGAATGTTGGATTATTTTTTATTTTTATTTGTTTTTTTTGTCTCCACAGCTTAGCCTTTTCTTCCCTATAGTATATTGTTTATGTTCACTTTTCCTGGTCATAGTTCCTCTCTACAGTGACACAGTCAGTTCTCTTATTGGCATTGGTATTGCCCTGTCAGGTGCTCCTGCATATTATTTAGGAGTCTATCTGCCAGTTGAAAAACGACCTAAATGTCTACAGTGGCTCTCTGGTAAGCAACATAGAACCATAGCATGGTTTGGGTTGGGAGGGACCTTAAAGATCATCTAATTCCAAACCCCCTACCACAGGCAGGGACATCTTCCAATATACCACGTTGCTCAAAGCCCCATCCAACCTGGCCTTGAACACTGCCAGGGATGGGGCATCCACAGCTTCTCTGGGCAACCTGT
>JBCJKH010074982.1:0-28983 GCA_039877255.1 Loriculus beryllinus | reverse complement strand
AATCATAGAATCATAGAATCGTTAGGGTTGGAAAGGACCTTAAGATCATCTAGTTCCAACACCCCTGCCATAAGCAGGGACACCTCACACTTGGGAAGAGTACAGCTACATGCTGTCTTCTAGGTGTGAGATTGTTCTGTCTTGTGTGGCAGACTGGCATTGCTGAAATCTTCAATGTGACTTGATTGTTGCCTTTCACCTTAATTTTATGCCTGGACGTACTGATTTTCTTGTAATTTGGGCATCGTCGAAAATACCAATAGAACACTTGATATTTAACCCTGTTAGGATTATTATTTTGAAAGATACTTGTATGTAGATATTTAGTGTTCAGTGTGCAATTGATAGGAACTGGAGTTAATGTAAATATTCCAGGAATGTAAGTGAAGGTGTCAAAGTAACAAATAGAGCTAAACTGCAGAATCATTCTATTTCAATTTTGTTCCTACATGGGTTTAATTTTTGCTATTACTCGGGCCATGTTTTCGGGTTAATTATTCACAGGGTTTAAGCCTTGAGGGTGAAGCTTGTGTCAATCAGTGTTTTGTTTATGGAAGGATAGTGTCAAAGACAGGTCTGTAGGCATTCTTTGATCATTCTGCTTTTAGTATAGTGAAGTGTGTTTTGAATTTTCAGTGTACTGGTGGGGGAAAAAATAGTTGTCTGTTCTACTTGAATTTGATTACTTAGAATATCTGTAAGTTGGTGTTTGTTTTGCCCTTCTTAGTGATAAAGTTTTGTGGCAGTTCTTTTCGGCTTGAAATAACTTTGCCATTGTAGAGGTACCAGTAGTGTCTTCTAGAAACTGAATTTTAGTTCTCTCTCACTCTTTAGCTGATTGTGAGGCTCTGGAGAATGCAGAGTAGAAAATGCTTGTACTAGAAATACTTAGTCAAGTCTGCAAGGATGGTTGCTTGTGGAACTGTCAGAGGTGACTCTATGAATGTTGTTAACTTAAGGTTGATATTTTTATGAGCTTCTGTATATGTTAAGTATGATTGCTTCTATGCATGGATACCTAGCTGTTTCTTTCAAATCAGACTTCTTGGGTATTTGAAGGATGCATTGTGCTTCACACTCAATAATCAGAAAGGAAGATCCGAAGTGCTGCTTACTATGTGATTACTGCTGTAGCCATACACTATAAAGATTTAATTACTTGTAGTGATAAAGCTGCCTTTCTTAAGTACTTTCGGAGGTTCTTCTGTAATTCTGATACTCTACTGATATAAAAAATTGGAAGGCTGGAGTACTGAGTAACCAGAATGCTATGATGCTTCATGTGAATTCTGTGGAAACAATAATCTCCCTTGTTAGGCTACGTACTGGGACTGGCATCCCTTGCAAGGCATGTTAGTTGGGTCACGCTGCTGAAAAAGTCATTACTGCCATACTAAAATACTGGTATAAGGATAAATCTGTCTTTTAGAAGTTAGCCAAACAAATCTGTTCTGTAACAAGTGCTTTGGCAAGAAATAAGGTTTCATTTGGGTGCCTCAGAATTAGCAGTGTGACTTGTGTGTTTAAAAACTGTTTGGTATGCAGTTTTCCTGACAAAAATAGTTTTGATGTGAGGTTGGTGAATTAGTAGTTGCAGATCACAGTAGTGCACTGCTTAGTTGTACTAGTTGTGGCACAGGTTACTGGGCAAATATGTATAGACTTGTTTTAACTACAGGATTTTTGCTGGTTTTCAGGCAGTATGGCTTTAAATACGCATACAGGGCAGTTCTGAAAGTAACGGTAGGAACTGTATTACTGGGATGTGGCTGCATGTTCATTTGAAATTGGGAATTCATGAATAAGCAGAATAATACTGCAAGGCAAACAGTTATTTTTATTGGCTCTTTTTATTGGGAGGTACTTAAGTGGTAATGTGGGGCATGAAAAGATTATATATTGAATTTTATACAATCAAATGTAGCCAACTGGCATCTCTCAGGAATGGCTAGTCTTTGAAGAAGTTGGTGTATTTGAAAATTTGACTGTTCATGTAGCTAGCACAAGAGCTGGTTTTTTGTTTGGGTGTCTCTTTTTTTGTTTGGTTGTGTGTTTGCTTATTTTTAAAAACTACAGTTGAAGTTCAAGTTATTTTTTTCTGTTGACTTTCCTTGGAGAGAAGAAAGAACAGGGGAGGATATACGGAAATCTGTTTAGATGACTGCGGAAATTTTAGTAATTTTGACCTTTTCAATGCACAATTATATCATCAGGATGAGATAGTTTACAAAATTTAGCTTTGCAGACCTGGAGCCTTGACTATGTTACGGCCATGTTGAGTGTTTTGCATTTGGTAAATACTTACATGGAACTGGTAGTGCTAAATTTTCTTCTTGGTGGTGGTGATACGGATGTGCTTTTCTTGTCTTGGTATTAACTGTGTGGTCCAGTGATCTTCTTGTTTCATTAGATGCAGAAATGGATGCAGTTAGTTACAACAGCATAGCTTGTATTGCTGTGCTCCCTCCTGTTATTGGTAGGCCTGGAAGGAAGCATTTGTATAAAAAAAACCCAAACAACCCCAAAACCAAAAAAATCAAAAACAAAACAAAAAAAACAACCAACCAAAAAACCTCCACAACAAACAAACAAAAACCCCAAACCACAAGAAAACCAAAACAAAACCTGGAAACAAAAAAACACAAGCAAACAAAAAAAGCCCCTCTCCCCCCTTCCCCCAATACCCCAAACCAAAAAACATCCAAAACAACCCTCACAACAAAAAGAAACCGAAAAGGTATGGTTCCTTGAAGTGTTAATCTGACTTACCTGGATTTGGGCAAAGGTGTGTCAGCTCCAGAGTTATAGGAAGTGGAAAATGCAGTGCAGGCGTTTAAACCTTCTCTTCCTCCACACCTTTCCATTCCCTAGTGTGTGTGGAGGGTTGTTTTTTCACTTCTGTGTGGAAGAGATACAAGCACAAGGCTCATAGGAAGGACAGATGGAAGGTCAATAGCTGTCGTCAGCTGTACAGTATCTAGGCTGTACATTCTTTAGCATGTAATGAGTAATAAGAATTACGTATCGAAAGGACATACTGGTTATCCTAAATATTCTGGTGGTTGCATCATGGTAGATGCTTACTTGATGTGGACAAGTGCCTTGAATCAGAGTGCTTCAGAACAGGCCTGTTTTCAAGTGTTAAATTGGTGTGGTACAGGGACCAGCCTTCACCCGGAGACGGAACTGCCCTTACAATGAAGGGAAACTGAATCCAGTGGTGTCCTTTAGGATGTAGACTTGTAAAGTGCTCTTTCTTTGCTGCAAATAAAAAACCAAAACCATATACACAAGAAGCAGATAAGAAGGAAATTCGTTGCTTAATAGTGTGATCTTGTGCACTTCACTATATTGCAGTACATAGCTTTAACAATTTAACTGCTCTTATGTGTACTTCCTTATGTTCAGAGTATCTTGCAGAGATATCTTCTCCCTTGTGCTTCACACCTTCTCTCCTGCAGCATCCTCTGAAAATGGCTGTATGAGTATGTTAATCAGAAAATGCAGTGTAAAACTGATAACATAGTAGGAAAGGGTGTGAACAGAGAGGAAAATCAACCTGAACATATTGAGTGATACTTAGCTTTTCGATAAGCCTTTAATGCATAAAATACACTTCCAGAAATGCAGCAGTAAAGTGGCATTTAAAAGATGTGGTTAACGTCTTTAAATGGGTGTTTAATTTTTCTTTTAATGGTGTCATTTGTAAAGTCGCAATATTGATTATGGTTTCTGTGTGCATGCATGCCCTGTGTTTTTCCTTGTTTCCCTGGTCACGTGGACAAGCATTAGGAACCTTCTGCAGTTTGGAAACTGCATGAAACCTACCTAGGTCTTAAGAATTAGCTGTGTCTTAAGCACAAATGTGGTGTGACTGTAAAAAAAAATAAAACAGATCTTTGTAGGCTGTAGGCAGCTCTTTACTTAGTTTTCAGCATAATTTAAGATGATAAATCCAGCTTCAAAAGATGAAGAGGCAGTGGCCATCATAACTTTTTCAGAGGGCTATGGGAATGTGTAGTGTATCTCAGAATAATTACTGCCTAAAGTATTCTTTGACAGTTGCAGTGCAGATGGAGATAACTTGATCCATACAGCATTTTCGTGGTTCTCCTGAGCGCTGTCTTGAGCAGATCAGCAACTGTATTAATAGTTGTTTCTGTCTCTTTCCTTGGCATGAGAATACCCCATTCACTTTCAGTTTGTCTTTCTAAGCTGACTTTATGCAAAATCAAACTTGTTTTATTAATTTTCCATACTCTGAACTCCTATCTAATTTTGTTTTCACTGGCCTACATACATTTAGCTTTTCAAAGTGTAACTTGGCATGGGTTGAATTTCAGTTTTCTGGTATGTAGCTTGTGCCAGTGCAGACACTGGGTGTTCCTCCTTCTGTCTTTCAGGCAAAGAGCCAATCTACAGAGAATTGGTTTTTTGGCATCCAGGCTCCTCCCTGTTGAGTTTTTCAGCTTCCTGCCTTCCTGTGGGTAGGCAACAAGAGACTGTTGGCTGAGATTTCTTTGCTTGCTCTATCTTGTTTCCTCTGGCCTCTAGGCTTTCCACTGAGTGGAAACAGAGAAGTTAGGCAGAAAGCACATGCTACATAATTTATCTTACCAATTTACACATAGGAGGATATTCATAATTGCCTAGCTTTGGAGCTGGCTCTTCTTGAAATCTGTGCTCCCGAGGGTAGGTTTGAGGACCAAAAGGCAGTGATAGATAAGTGTCTGTAAGAGAGTGTCTGCAGTGCTACAGTTGAAAAGACTGTAGACTGGTATGAAGAAAAAGGAAATCTAGGGTTGAAATTTGCCAATCCATAAAATGCTGCTGTCTTTAAAGACAGCCTGTGTTTCTCTCCATGTAACTCTTCACGGACATAAAAGACTATGGAGTATTAGTGTTACTTGTCAAACACTAACTCTCATGTTCATGCTTCTCATTATCACAATTCACAAGATGGCTTTATTTCTTGAAAGGCTGGCCTTCACCTCAATGCATGTGATTTTTGTCCTTCGACTTCTGGGGTGATTACTAGGTGCTGCTGCTTCCTCTCATTTCTCTACTGTCCTTGTAGCTTCTGAAATGCAAAAAGTATCAACTGCATACATAACCCAAGTGAACACTTAAAAGTGGAGCCTGTTCACACTTGAGATACTGGAGCTTACCAGAAATTGAACAATTACTTGCCCCATCTTTTGAGCATTTAAAGCTGAAGTGGAAAAGTCTTGTCATCCCATATCATGGAGAAGTGGCTTATACCATTGTAGATAGGTATATCAGGCTTTGGGTTTTTTTCTGTATTTTTACAATTCAGCACATTTGGATCAAACCGTGAAGTGAGCTTGTAAAAGTCTGGAATTGTGTGGTGGGAGCGAAATTTAAAACTACCATTTCCTAAAGTAGATTGGTCTGCTCCTTCCTAAGGCCAGGCAGAGGGGTAGGTTGGGTTCCAGTTAATGGTGTCAGTGATTTATTTTTTGCAAGGAGATCATTTGCAGTTTCCTTTAGAACCATTAAGGAAAACCCTCCTCAAACTTTTTTTCCCCAGGCTGGGTAGTTTGGAACATAGTTCTGCATGGTGCACTCACAGTTCTTTTTTACTGCAAGAAGTGATTCCAAACCTTGTATTGCGAGATGTTTAATCCTAAGACTTGCTAAAATTTAATTCTCCTGGCAGTTTCTCTTCAGAATTAATTGGTGTGATGTACTGCAGTGAGTCCTGTATTGAAACTGACAGCAAAAGAAATTCTGTGTAGTTCTGTGTAGAACAGCAGTTCTCTGTGTGTTCATTTATGCTGTTTCCTGCAAACTTTTCTATCTTAAATTGGAGTGACAGTCGATTCCTAAACTGCAGTTAGAAGTTTTACTCTTTGGACTTTTACTCCAAGATTTTATTTTTAACTACTCAGTATATGGATATCTATTTTGTGAAGATTCCTTTTAGAATATGGAAATACCAAAGCCTGCCTTAAATATAAGGAGAACTGCCTTGCACATTTTCTCTGTGCTGAATCCTTGCCTGTCTTAAGTGTCTATTCTCTCCTATGTTCAGTAGTAGGGATAGTCTTGACTCTTGGGTGTGTTTTCTGTGGCAATTGAAATGTGGTAACAATTCCGTGGTGTTTCTTGTTATTGCAGGGACTTAATTATAAAACAGGTAATGAAAAACCTTGGTAATGTGCAGTTGAGGTTATCTGCTAATTTTTTTTTTGACAGCTTATTTTTTTTTTTTTTCTCAAGAAAGATCTTCAGGTGTAGATCAGCTGTTCATCAACCATAGTTCTCCATTTTGGTTGTTTGAAATTTCCAGCTTTTGTAAAAGTTTCCAGCTAGTATTGAGAAAAAAATTAGTTACTGTCAACGTCTTTACAACTTTGAGTCCATTCATGTTCTATGAGCATCTTCTTTCAAAGGGCAACTTTTCTTTGTGTTCGGGACTTGTTTGCCTGGGTGTAAGGACAGACTCATAGTTCCTATGATTGTGAGGGCCTGTTTCAAGTTCAGGACATGAAGACTTTCTGGAACCAAATAAGAGAGAGTTACTGTTGTGTACTGGAATGACACTATTATGGCTCAGGTTGTGGCTGTAGAATTCTGAGGGTGATGTGCATCAAATCAGGCACCACTTAGGTGATGTCCTTTGATTACCTGATAAGAGACAAGCCAACTTTTAAGCTAATATGATTTCCTTTGATTGCAAAATTGCTTGTGTTTGTTGTTCTTTCCTGTCTGCTTGTATCCCTTCTGATTGAGGGCAATTATATATATATATATACTTTTTTTTCCTCTCTCCCCTCTTCTTCTTTCTCGAGGTTCTTGAAGAAGAGCCTGAAGTTTCAAAATTATAGGCACCATGCTTACAGTATGAATGGTGTAAAACTGTTAAAGGATTATTTGTGTAGGCAACTCAAGGGCTTCTGCATTTAGGTTTGTGCAGATTATTGTGACTTCAGGTTGTGCTGTATATAAAGTGTTACAAAAGGAAAAAGTCTTGGGGGGGGCGGGGGGCGAGGGAAAATTGCAGACTTGTAAATTGTCAATTCTTGTGTGTTGGCAGCAGTAATAGACACACATGTGGCAGGAATTCCTGCTTTCTCAAGTTTTTTGGCTCTACGGGGCACAAAGTCTCATTTATCTGCCCTTGTGGTGGTATAGCCTGTCATTTACCAGTGTAATGGTACTAGTAATGCAGTACTAGGTGGAGTAGGCTTGAGACTTCTGGTTCTAATTACAAGCAGGATTCTGGCACAGGAGAAAAGCTGTATATGATCTCAGCAAAATTGTCTGGGAGGCATGGCTGATGTTTCCTCATCTAGGAAGAATCCTTAATAGAAGTGGGGGCTAGCATAAGCTGTGATAAGTTTGACATACAGTTTCCACATGCTCTACAGCATTTAATTTCATCACTAGTGGTGTTTTGAAGTTGGCTTCAATTTCACAGCTCTGTTCTTTCCAAAATGATGAAAATGACTGACTTGTTTTAGTTTTTATGTAGTGCCCATGTATCCGTGGCAACATTAACTAGCAATATTTGTATTTGGCTCAATAAGAGACAAATGTCAGTGGCACCCTTGTTTCAGACATTGAGTACATATAGTTATTAACTAGCAACTAAGTAATTACAAGTAACAGTTGAAAAGAGTATAGTCAAGAAAGTCAAGATAATTTTATCATAGCTGTGTAGAATTTTTTTGTCCTGTGTGGCGCTGTTGTGTTAAAGTATCTTTTTCAGCACCATCTATTGGGTGGTTATAATGAAGATGGAAACTGATATTTTTCATATGACAGAAAGCTGAGAGGTAACTGGCACAAGTTGCAGATAGATGGAGAAAATTCTTTGTAGTGAGGGTGGAGAAACATGGAATAGGGGTTTAGGGTGGCTGTGGGATAGTGGGGCATCTATCCTTGGAGTTGGTCAGAGGTTGTTGTGGTATGGTCTTGAGCAACTTGAGAGTTCATTTGAGTCTGGTTTTGTTTCGAGTCGGTTACATGCTCTATGGTCTGTCCTAGCCTAGATTATTCTATTTCAACTTGAATTGGAAGTTTGTTTGCTACTTCTGACTGTTGGTTAATAAAACAAAAAAAACAGTTTCTTTATGGAAGACTAAGATGATGAAGATTTGCAGGCAGCTGCATCAGATAGCCTAAGTGTAAGCTTCACCTGGGAAAACTCCTGCTGGAGAATTCAGTCTATTTATTTTTGTTACAGTTTCTTTTGTAAGTGCATTTTTTGTGTGTTGCTTTAAGAATAGCGAATGCTCTGATTTCTGTTTTCTTGGGACTCCCTGAAATCTAGAAAGTAGTCACTGAACTTTTAGCTTTATGTACCAGGCCCAGAAGGCTGGGTCTGAAGCCTGCTGGGTTTAAGTTTCACTATTATGCTGTGTGGATAACTTCTGTGGTGCTATTGTCCTTTATATTGACCTGTAAAAACCTGGCTTGCAGTGCTCTGGAAGTCTCTAAAAGTGTTTAGGATTAGTGGGTAATGAACAGTAATTAGCAAAGGGGTTATGCAAAAATACAGTTAAAGAGTGACGAAAAAAGCAGTGTTTGAGCCTAAAAGAATTCTCAAGACTTAAGTAACCACCATTATAAACACTGAACTTAATGGTAGTTAGTTAACAAGTTCTATGATTCTACAGGCTGCTGTATTGCTTGTTTCTGTTCCAAACTTAAAAGATTGGTGACTTTCATTTCCTATTTTGTTTTTTGTTTTGTTGGGGTTTTTTCCTTTGTTTTCTCAACACTAAGTATACTTGCTGTAGGTGTCAGGTTAACAAAGGTATGTTAGTGGTAGAGGAAGAGGATGGTATATTGACTCCTGCAAGTAATGATTTGCTCCTCAGTTTATAAATATACGTGTGGAGGTTTATGTAAGAAAGAATGAGGTTACTTATGAACAAGGTATTTTCTGAGCTCTCTTCCCTTTTTACCCAGTTGTGAAAACTGAAAGTCACTGAAAACTTGTGAATGGTGTTTTTACAAATATTAATGCTGCTTTAATATTAGCTTTAATACAAATATTAATGTAATATTTGTATTAATATCATATTAATACAAATATTAGCTTAAATACAAATATTAATGCTGCTTTAATACCCATTTCCTCTTTATTTAGATGTTTGGCATGCATTCTGATGATTCAGCAAATTGAGCTTTTGTTCAGGTGTTTCAGATGTTACAGATTTTGTGAAAGTCTAGAAGTTATAGATTAATCAGTCAAGAAATATCTGGAGAAAACCAGTCACAGGGTTAGATTCTCATGTTAGATAGCAGCATGTGCTATGTGCCTACAGAATGATCTTTTAGTGTGCTTGTAGATGCATTTGAAAACTACATGAAAAAGTATTGGAGCTCACAATGTCTTAGAAACCAATGACTTGCTCTGCTGTGGCCATTTTTAAGAATTCCTCTTGTTGGGTCACTTGACTTGCTTGTTTGTAATCTTGAAGAAGGAAATTATTGCTACTTAAGTCATTTAATGTTTCTAACTGTTCTTAAAACAAATTTTAAATTACTACATTTTTACCAGTGACAGCTTCCATTGTAGTCTTTATAGCTATGGATTTAACTTTATTCACTGATGATTAAAAGCCAAAAGTGTTTTACACTGAAAAAAATACGGAATGCAGTAGCGGTTTAAAGAACTTGGCATTAGCTAGTCCTTCTGCTTTACATTTAATTGACAAATATTTAAAAACTAGGAATGTGAAAACATGAGTTCGCCTCTGGGCTTTGTCACTGGAATTTATGTGGCCATGGGCAGTTGTTTTTGCTTTATCCGTTTGTGAAATATGTTTAAAAAAGAGCAAGTAGACTCTCATCTTGCAGGTGTATTTTTAGATTTTCCAGTAGAGAATTGCAGAAGCCTTTTTATATCTGAAAATGAAATGGATGGTAGGGATCTTTTATTGGGAATAGTAAACCACTAGAGAAATGTTCCTGTGTTTCCAATTTCCTGTATCACTCTGAATTCAAGATGGTACCACAGTTCTGCTTGTGAATTTAAGGAAATAAGCAAATAATTGTAGCTGCTATTCAGCCCAGGATGGGCAGATTTTGTTCTATGTCTCCTGGAAGATACTAGTGGTGGGAGAGGAATGTGCTGGAATTTTGTTTGGTACCTCTCTTCAACATCTAAATCTCTGCCTTAAGTGACATTTTCAACATATTTATTAAGCACCTTCAGCTTGTATTGATAATTTTCAGAGTTAGACTAGAAATAAAACTGATTTATCTGTTTTTATGTTAATAAACCTGCTTGAGTCGACTTTATTTGACAAAATGATTTTGACAGCTGGCAGCTCTATTCTGCCTAAAAAAAAAAAAAAGCTGAATGTTCAGGCTTCATTGTGTGAACATGCCATGTTTAATTTTCTGTATGTAGTTCTAAACAGAGCTGCTCATAATTTGCTAACATAAAAATGAATCTTAATGATTCATATTGTTTCTTTCTCCATACTGTTTGGGTGTATTTTGAAGAGACTTCTGAAAGATTTGATTTCTAAAGAAGAGCTCCTGATAAAGCTGAGGACAAGCTTTTTCCCTTTCCTGATCTATCTGGTGGTAAAATTCTAATTTGCTTACCGATTTGTGAAAACAACTTAATTTCTAACTGTCTTGGAAGTTTTATATGGGATTAAATTATAAAGCTTGATGCCTTAGAATTTTACATTTTAACTTAGAGTTAGTTAAGATATAAATATTGTAATGTTACTAATCGGAAAAGAGAACAAAAGTAATACTCTCCCCCCATGTAACCAAAGAGGCTTTGACCTTGAATCTCTTGTTTTTCTTTTTGTCTCGAGCATATTTGTCTTAGTTTTTAGCAGACCGTGTCCTATCCTTCCATTTTTGGCAACAGCCCTAAGAACATTTTTTTTCATCTCCCACAACACGTTATTTCATTGTTACTGATATCATTGCAAGACCAGAAGCTTTAAATAAGGTTAACTTTTGTCTTTTGTGTGCACAGCTATAATGACTGCCATTGTTATTGCTTTTTTCAGCCGTGACAACTTGACTTTTTTTTTTTTAAGTATGTATTTAATAGATTTTGCCAATTAGAGTAGACATCTGTTTGGAGATCAGTAGCAATCAAAATCACTTAGGAAGAAATTGTTGGCTCATGATGCATTTAAAATATTTCTGGAAGTACAGCTTCTTTTTAGCTGTTGCTAAGAGATAAATTTTCATTGACATGAGGGATGTGAGGATATGTCAGCATGCTACCAGTTGTTTTATAGGCAGTTAGCTCTGCCGCCTTGCAGATGGTTGGAAAACTCTTGGTAGTGGGTAAATGTGTGCTGATTATCTCACTGAATTAAGGTAACCTTTTGTCATTCATTGAATTCTGCAGACCAGGCACTGAGCAGCTGCTCTGCTGTTGAATTCTGGATTTAGTCAACACAAAGATTATGCTAAAGGGTATTTAGTCCTGTTCCAGGTACTGAGCACTGCAAGATTATTTATTTATTTATTTATTTTACTTAACACTGCCTTCAGTGTGTTTGTAGTCTGGGCGATCTAGTAAGATGGTATCTTCATTTTGCCTAAACTGTATTTTCCAACTTTGTTGTCACCTTACGCTCATTAAAAGTTTGGAAGTAGGTCAGAGAGAGTTTGCAAAGAGCCCTTGCTTTCCCCTACCTCCTGCTTCTTTTCCTCTGTCTTTCTTAAAGTGTTGCAAAGAAAGCAACTCTTGTTCTTACCTGCTTTTAGCATTACTAGTTTGAGGTTGGGTTGTGTTCTGGTGTGGTATGTGTTTGGTGATGAAACTTGCCTTAACAGTGCAAGCAGTCTGATTATTACAAAGTTCATAAATCTGCTTATTTTGGATTATACTTCTAAGTGTGCATCTCATCTACTGGAGGGTATATAAAGGTCATAGTTCACTGTCATGTTACAACTTTCTTGTAAAACCATGCCCTTTTGAAAATAAATTAGTAAGCAGAGTTAGGTTTTTGATTTGGTTGGGTTTTATTAAAGAGTGTCTTCAAGATTTAAATAAAAAATTAGTTTCTGGAATGATTTTTGGAACGGGATTGGGGAAGGAATCAGAACATCCCACAGGTAAAGCGCAAACTATTTGGACTGCAGAAAGTGAAAACGCTTCTGGATTGCTAGTGTTCACAGACTTTCAAAAAACAGTTAAGGTCTTCAGCTCAGTATGGGATTGTCTGAGAAAATTCTATTTTGTAAAGATCTGGAAAGTTGGGTTGAGAATAATTCATTGCTTTGGAAATACAACAGATAAAATTAGGATAAGGTATCATTATAGCAACTATATATAAAGGGTTGTACTTGTATATTGTGCTGTATAGGAGGGGTAATACGCTGTTGTTTGTAACATACTAGAGGATTGAAGGCTTAAGGCATCTCCTAGAGAGCTGCTTTCTCAAGCTATTACGGTCTTCTCTGAGAGATTCAGGAATAGATTAGAAGTAACTGGTATTACAGTCTTAAGAGTTTTAAGGGTCACTGTCTAAGGTACCTTATAGGAGAAGGTGTTTCTGAGATCCAGTTTAAGTTCCTCTTTCCAGCCCTGCTTAAGACTAACCTTGACTTTATTTGTGAAAGTGTGGGGGTTTGTGTTGGTTGGTTGGTTGGTTGTTGTTTTGTTGTGGGGTTTTTTTGTTTGTTTGTTTTTTTGTTTTTTTTGGGGGGTTCTTTTTTGTTTAAATCAAATATCTAAATTTTTAATGGTGGCTTTTTGGTTGTAATCCCTAACCCAAATCATATGTACTGATTATCTTTCTGCCAGTAGATAGTTGCCCATCTTCTGTGCAGTTTCAAGGAGTATTGTTGAGCTGTTTCAGTTGAAACTGCGTCATTCAAAAGCTAGTCTACTTTGATGTCAGAATTATAATGAAAAAGCTGATTAAAATTAGTATTTGAAGTATATAGTTTAGAAAGTAATTATTTTTAAGATGAATTAGTTTTGTTACATAAAACTACAGTAAGATGGGCATATGATATTCTGAAGACATCTTTGCAGGAAGTCTGGGAGCTGAAATACTTTCCCTGCTTAAAAACACTACAGTAAAATAATGCATCTTTTGAAATTATGGAAAAAAAGAAGTGCATGTATTTGTTTCATTACCCTCAGTACATTTTTGCCCTAGTAACAAATCTGCTTAATTTTTGAATACAGTGTTAATGCTTAGGTGGAATACATTCCATCTTGGACTGAAGAAATTTCTCTTCTTTGTACCTAGAGGATTTGGTTGGGTTTTTTTAATAGATTTTCCACCCTCCCCTTCTAGGTCACTGAAACGCTGACATGTAACTCCATTACATTTCCAAGAATTCTTCTCCACTTTTGTTAAGTATTCTTCAGGTTTCTTTTGTGGCTTGGTTCATCTTTGCAAGTCAGTCATGTTCATGGGGTATAAAAATCCAGCATACTGTCAGAGAAAGAGCTTTAAAAAATGGTCTGCTTAGCATCTGTGTGATTGCCCCAGTGTTAAAGTTAACTATTGCATAATAGTATGTATGAGAGTTAAGTCTTTAATTTCTGAGCAACATTTCCTAGAATATGTTAGGTGATTAAGGTAAACTGACCATTAATGCTTGCCTCAGGCAAACCACACCGAAATATAGCAGCTTATGTAATGGTACCTTTCAGGTGTTAGGGATTGTGGTCTCATTGGAGATGAGTTATCATGAGGCTGTGTGGCAGCTTTAGAAAGCCAACTTCTAGTATCAGAGCTCAAAATGACAGTTAATGACATAGCCTTGGTTACAGCACTGCTGTTTCTTGATAGTGTTATGTGGCCAAAAATAGCATTGATAAGCATCGTGCGTACATACTACAGTGTGAGGTTTTACTTGGTTTTGTAATCTAGCAGTCCATTCACCTCAGGTCTGTTTAAGTCGTCTAGTAAAGCGTGCTTGCTTTTGGATAGCTTTTTAAAAAATTTTGCAAAATGCTACATTTGGAGAGAACCCAACTTAGCAGGTTTAATAATACTAAGTTTAATCAGCTGTCTTGGAAGAAGTTTCACCAGGAGGAGGTACTGCCAGGAATACTGTACATTACCTTATTATATCACTGTTTATTGAAAACAGGCTGTTAGACTATAAAGCTAGTAAGAGAGAGTAATTAAATTCTCAACTGGGGCTGATATTAGCAGAGGTACAAAGACAAATGTTTTGATACAAGCAGAACAGCAACAGGGAAGCATAACATAGAGCTGCATTTCAAACTAAGACAGCAGTTACTGCTTGTAAAGAGCTTCCTGTAGTCTGTTGATACATTGACTTATATAGAAGTAAAAGCACCAGTTTTGCTAAGTTTAAGTAGTTGTGCAAGAAAGCAGTGTATATATTTTGATTTTTAACTCATTTGTGTGCACAAACTAGTAAATATTTAATTAAAATATTTTGGTAGCAGTACATCTGGTAGATTCCGTCCCAGGTCTGTCTGTTGCAGCTTATACTTGCTGTCAGCACCTGTTCACTCCATGGTTATTACCACAAAAGACAGCTTTGGTATTTATGCCTGACTTTGTTTCCTAGGTGTGGGGCTCCAAGTGATTTTCTGCCAAGAGCAACATGATCTAGAACAGACAACCCACTTAGTGAAAATAATAGCAAAGCATATCTGGCTTTTTTGTTTGTTTCTAACAAATGCTTTTTATGCAGACTTAGTGCATCAAAAACATTTTTTGAGATTGGTGTTTGTTGTTTAGCCTCAGTTTAAAGCTTGAGGGAAAGCTTTATTAAGTACTTGATTATCAGCCTTCATGGAGGTACTAAGTGACCTGGTATGAAAGTGGGAGACAGTAATGTATAACCCATAAAAAACCCATTCACTCTGCATAAATTTCTCTAGCTAAATTCTCAGGGTTGTTTTGTCCAAATTACTGGTTTCTATTCAGACTCTACTTCTGAGGTGCTATCAGCGTCAGTGGAAACAGTATTATGTAGGGGGTTTTGTTACTTTTGTAGTAATTTTAAATGCTTCTCCATTTGCTCTAACTAGGAAATCACTAATACAAGTACCACAGGTGATAGATGAGGCCCCTGTATTGCACCAAGATGGACAGATTTCGTTCTTCTAAATTTGTGTCTGCTTCAGAAACTTCAAGCTCTGAAGTGCTTGTTTCTTTGTACAGCTGCTTCTGAACTTTTCCTGTGAGGGGACCTTAACTGATAAGATCTTAACATGGGTTTTGTGGTTTCACTGCTCATAATTAGGGGAAGGAAAAAGCCAACTATGATGTGAGTTTACCATTGTGGTATAGGACACAACATAGCTCATGCTGTTTCCTGTCATGTCATAATCTTTATTGGGCTCCCTTGCAGAGTTACATATTTTAATATTTAGCTTAAAATAATCTGGGGAAATGGAAAACATACATGCCGAAGTGTTGTGCTGTTCATCTGGTGAAGGAGAAAATAATTCTTCCTCACAAGCACTGTCTTCTCCCATTCACCTATCTGCCTTCCGTCATCAGTTCACCATTTAGCTTAAAAAAATAAAAAATCGTCTGGTTTGAGGCCCTGACTACAATGTAGGTGTTTCTTCAGTAGAACTGACTGCAGGAGTAAAGTGGTGCTTAAATTTCTAAAACCTTGGGAGAGACTGACTAGTCCCAGCTATAGTATGTTGTGCTGTGATATATGGTAGTACCACAGGTGAAGCTTTAGAATAGGGCTATCTTAAGTCTTAGCTCAAGCTTTTGTACCTGAATTAAAATAACCTTTCTCTGATCATGAGTTATAATACTGGATTAAGTTGTGACTAAGTTAAATAGGCAGTCCATTAGAATAGAATCAAAAGACCAAATAAATGCACTGAAAATAGTTTTTTTAGAGCCTAATGCTTAATTACTCTGACTCAGGAGAAGATTCTGTCTTGAGAGGTGTCATGCAGATGTTTCACTTGAGGATAGAAAGGCTTTTACGTAGATTATAGGAGAGAGCTGTTCTTCAAACAAATAAAAAAAGGTGGAATTCTGTTATTTGAACATTACTCAGAATTGAGTAGCATGGTGTATTCTGCAAAAGCAGTTCTGTAGTACAGTATTTTTTCTGTTTAACAGCTGGAATAATTCACTTGATTTAAGATGATCCTAACTATTTTCCAGCGTATAACAAGTTAACTAATTTATGCTGGCAGCCAACATAGAATTTGTTTTTTGGTCACTGATTACAGGAATCTGAAGACTCACTAACCACCTTTTCCATGTCTAAATGAAGACCTTTCTGTTAAAGGATATCTTGTTTGAATTTGTGTCTTGAACACAAATTTTCAAATCTTTCTAATGGAGTGCTAAAACCTTCCTGGTTTGTGCTTAACAGTCTACCAAAAAGATCAGTTTCTTCCTCACAAGTTAGAGCAGACTGAAATTGTAACATCATATAAGTAAAATACTATTTTCCTGCTGTATAACGTTGCTGTGGATTTCTTTTTGTATTAGTAGCAGATTAACATAAATGTGTCATAGTTGATACATTGATGAATGATAGTAATTTATGTTAGACAATAAAACATTGGGCTGTAAGAAAAGGATATTGTGCTACAGAATCTTTGTTATACTGCTGTGCTGTTAAGTCATGTGGTGGTCCTGTAGGAGTGGGTGAGGTGTTTTGCCTTGTTTTTTGAAGACTTCCTGAATTTGGTCAGTACAGATTTTTATGTGCAAGATCCTTAGTGACCTTAAGTATTGCTGTTCTTTTATGGGGTGAAAACCTGGAGTATCTTTAATTTTCTAAAACAAGAATGCCAGTTCAGAGCTTCCAGTACAGGTTCTGAGGTGGAATTTTCCCTACTTCTCTGTCTCTTCCCCTTCACTATGGATTATACAGCTTTATTTGAATGATGCTTCAAACAACGTAACCACACCAGCAGATGCTCAAGACACCTTTTCACTTTCCAAGACACCTACCTGTGAAAACTTCTGGAGACATTTGGCTTGTGTGTTATCCTTGGTAAAATAGGCTCTCTCTGGAGGAAAATGTCTTGAGTGCTAGCAGGTTTTTCTGTCCTGGCTGTGAGGGTTGACAAGTAACACATATTTGAAGTGCAGCAACTAAAAGGCAGAGTTTTTTGTCTCCTGACAGGAAGCAGCTTTGTTGCACTTTGTTGTGTTGTTGTGTTTGGGTTTGTTTGGTTTGGTTGTTGTGTTTTTGTTTTTTTTTTTGTGTGTGTGTTTGTGTTGGTTTTTTTTTTTTTGTTTTTTTTTTTTTTTTTTTTTTTTTTTTGTTTTTTTTTTTTTTTTTTTGGGTTTTTTTTTGTTTTCTCGTTCCTGATAATACAAAATAAAATACTTTAAATTGTCTGACATTCCAAGCCATCATGAATATACCTGATGTGAAAACAGCATGAACAAACCCCTTAAAGTCCATAACAAAAAGCTGTATTATGCAGCTAACAGGTATTGTCCTTTAAATTCCAAGCAAGATGCAAAGAAACCTTTAAAGGATGTTACTTACTTTGATGCTATAAAGTAAAAGGTAGAAGTGAGAGGAGAAGAAAAACAATGCTTTCCTGTGAAAGTTGTCTTCTGTGTGTATGCATGGCAGTATACAAACTGTTAGATTTCAAAAAGTAAGTTTTCCTCATTGCTTTTTTGCGCTGTAGGGATAAAGGGTGCTGTGTTCAGTACATTTGCAGGCTGTTCAATCCTGTCTTTCTTTCCTGCTGCTTTCTCCTTTGATTCACTGAAGACCAGGCTAATAAAAAAGGGTTCCTTGGTTTTCAGACTTTCAGACCTTCTGTGTTGATCAAGGTGCAGGTATTCTCTCAGATCTTGGATATAAGGATTTGCAGCAGTAGATGAAAACATCTTAGGGTTTAGGATGGCTATTTGAAATTAAATACTTAGTGAATTGTCCATTGTCTTCCATGTCTATGATGTGGGGAGTTGTGATTTCAAGTTGTTTGGGTAGAAGACATAAGAACGTGCATTGCAGGCTTTTCCGTGAGGATTTATGGGAGAATTTAGCATGTTGGCTGCTAATTGAGATTTGCATCAGGTAGGACACTTCCTGCTCCATTTTAGTACAGGAGGGTATATGACGTGACAGGATCTGAAGAACTTCTATCTGCATGTCTTATTCACAGCTGTAATCAGAAGTAAATGTATTCATTTCTAGTACCAGAGGTAAATGAATCTTGAGCTGCTTTTCAGTTTCTAAGTAACGAGTCTAATCTATTGCAGTAAAACCTCTACCAGTCAATGAGTGTGGTACTTTAAGTAATTCCATGGTTTAAATCTAATTACTGTACAGTGCTTTTTAAATCAAACTTCTGCCGGCCGCAGGGCAAAGCATCTTAAGCCTTGTCAAGCTTAAACTGTACATTATGTGGAATTATTTTAAGAGTGATAACTGTGGTCCTGTCTTGTGCAATATGTTTTGTATTTAACGAGAAGAATTGCAGCTGTTGAAGTTGGTCAGTTGTATAGGAAATAATGGGATCAACTATATTGAGATGCCAGAAAATAATTGAGTGTGTAAATGAGAGCCAGACTTACTAGTCTGTGACATCATACAGTGAATGCAAGGTTTTAATGATAAACTAGGTACTAATTATGAAGCTTTTTCTATGCTACAAATGAGCTAATTTATAAACTGCCAGCACCTGAAGAAGGAAGTCCCTTAGGGCCAGAGGCTTGCATATTATAACATATTTATTGGTTTGATAAAAGCTGTATTGCATTATCTGTCCAATTTAACCAGGAAATATTTTTCTTACAATTTAACTGTAAATCTCAAGAGGAGAGAACTGGAATGTGATTTTTATATTGTAATGCTACTTAGCAGTAGAGATTCAGGAACTGATGCAAATAACTGTTTTAAACAGCTTCCAGGAAAGAGAATTTTCTTCTGAGAGTCATTTTTTGTGCCTTGGGGTACTTACCCTTTTTTTTTTTTTTTTTTTTTTAATACATAACTTACATACAGTTGTATGTGAATATGTGTGTATATATGTATATATATATATATGGTTTATTTACATAACCCTCATTTATACAGTGAGTTACCAACGTTGTCTTGTGAAGACTTGACAGATTTAGAATCTAAAAATAGAGTGCAAGACTCAGTGGGGATGGAAGAGAAAAACTGAAAACTACAGGGAATGATAGGTGAAAGAAAATAATACTCTGTGTACTGTTAACTTTGTAGTGGTGTTACTTGTGGTTGAGAGCACCTTCCTTCCTGCAGGTACTGGCAGCCATTCTGCTGTTTTCAACTTTGTCACTTGCCTTTTCAAGTGTAACTTGGTGATAGCAGAGGTCAGCTGCAAATACTTGGGCCAAAAGATGCCTGGTTGCTGTAAAAAATGGCAGGGAACTAAGGTCCACTGTAATAAAATAGGCTTTTATTACTGACATGTTGTTTGATGGCCTTCTGAAATCACTAGCAAAATTGTCCTGGAACTGGTACTGTCAGTGTGTTCCTCACTGGTGAGATAATTTTGTGAGAAAGTCATCAGGGGGAGTAGTTCAGTAGGACAGCTATTCTGGTGAGTGTGGATTATTCATATTCTCGTAAGAATTTAAGGAATGGTCTTTGCACTATCACACTACCTTAGTGCTTGCTTATGGAATAAATGGTAGTCACCTGAACATCACTTAGTCTTATTATCTTACTTGTTTTTGGAGTTGGGCAAGGATTTCTAGGTACTCAAATCCCAGTTCACAAATTGGTGCCACAAAAGTAAACCAGAATAAGCCTGTTAAAGGTTGTGAGGAAGACAAACTAAATATGTCCTTCCCTCTTTCTTTTGCTCTACTGTTATAATTTGTGAGCTTTAATCTTTACCTGAATCACCTAAGTATTCTGCTGATTAAAGTGATAGAGAATTAGCTGAAGAGCTGTGCACATTCTCTGAGAACTTTCAGAGTTCCCATTGTCTAGATGCCTACCTGTGATGCTTCACTGAAATCTTGAGATAACATGTAAAGATTGTAAGTTACCAGCTCTTTTCTTTTTTTTTTTTTTCCTTCCCCCGGCATTTTCAGGTTTAGTTTTTGCAATAAAGCTTTGTATTTACTAAATTATCCCTATTGAAAAACTAAGCCTTGAGAGATTTTTGTATTCCTTGCCTATCTGGTCCTTGGTTTTCAGGTCTGTCTTAAGGACCTGAAATTCCAAACTTAATCTGCTGCCAGAAGACTGGCTTGTTGGCAGCCAGTCATCATCACCTGTGTCTGTGTACCAAGTTCATAGCAATTGGAACTCTACATTCCCCATAGGTAGCACTGTTGCTGCTGATGTGCAAATGGCAAGGAGGAGCCAATGACCATTCTGTTACAGTTACTCCTGCAAGAGGAGGGGAGTAAGGCTGGAAGGTGGTGTTTTCTGCCTTCAGGCTGTAAAGCAGCAGTTTGCTGTTGCAAAGACTGCTTTTGAGGCTATTACTGGTGAAAACCTTGCTATAAAGTTGCAGGGATCAGAATGTACTTTTGTGGGGTGTTCTGCTCACTGACATTTTTTTAGCACCTCTGTTATTTGCGGTATCTTAAGTCTTGTCATGTATTTTCTCATGCAGAGTAATTTCATTGCTGCATGTAGGAGTAACCAGGAGTGGTTTGAAAGTAGTGCAACCTTCATAGCTTTTGGTGGTAGTAGCTGTTTGTTTTGAAGACTGGGAAAACCTTTTCATAAGGGCTCATAAGGATGAGTGGGAATTTTTACTTTTTTTAATTGCTAAGAATACTACAGTATTTCATGCTAGGTTATCCCTCTCTTCCTTCCCATCCCAGTCTAGCACATGACTGCTATTAACAGCTTAGTTGTGGCATAGGTGTTATACTGTATCTCATAGTAAGGTAAGTACATGTGTCTCTTAACAAAAGAGAGGATGTGAAGGCATAAGCTATGTGTAGTTGTCGTGGTTTAAGCCCAGCCAGTAACTCAGAACCACGTAGCCACTTGCTTACTCCGTTCCTCTTCCTCCCCCCTGCTCCCAGAAGGATGGGGAGGAAAATTGAAGGATTGTAACTCCCACGGGTTGAGATAAGAACAGTACAGTAACTCAGGTGTAACACAAACCCACCACTGCTACCACCAATAATAATAATAATAACAATAATAATATAGTAATAATAATAATAATAATGGAAATAACAAGGGAATACAACTACTCACCACCCTCCAACCGATACCCAACCTGACCCGAGCAGTGATCTTGCCCTTCCAGGTAATTGCCCACAGTTTATATACTGGGCACAATGTGCTGTGGTATGGAATGCCTCTTTGGTTCTTTTGGGTCAGGTGTCCTGTCTCTGCTTCCTCCTGGCTTCCTCTCCTCTCTGGCAGAGCATGAGACTCAGAAAGTCCTTGGTCAGAGTAAACATTACTTAGCAACAATTAAAAACATTGGTGTTATCAGCGCTGTTCCCAGGCTGAAAGTCAAAACCATGGCACTGCACCAGCTACTAAGACTGAGAAAAATGACTGCTACTGCTGAACCCAGGAGACGTCTTTTCCAGCTAATTCTTTTTTCTGAAATTATTATCTGGAAACACTGACCAATTCCTCTATTCAGACGCAACATTAATATTCCTCAGTGTGGTAGAGGCACCAAGCCATTTTTTTTTTTACTTCATTGGAACAAAGCACACTTATGAACAGAATAACTGAAGTAGAATCATTGCAACTGCAATATTTGATGCAATTCCTTCCCTGAGACCCTGTCACTTATTAGGGACTTCACTTTTCTACAGGAAAGACCTCATACACCACACTGATAAACAGTAACACACAATCCTGGGACCGATAGAAAGAGCAGATATTATACATAGATTTTGTTCTGAGAACATCAGTTGTAATATGAGTTTTTTAAAGGGCAAATGAAGAAATATATAAAGTTGGTGAGTTCAAAATTGGTTTAACTCTTCTATTGCTGAAGGAAACAATTAAAATTTTTTATAGGCAATGTTAATCCCTGTAGAGCAGAGAATTCCAGCCATGAATTTCATTCTATGGAGTAAATGTACCTTTCTTCTCAAAGCAGAGCTCTCCTAATTTACATTAACTGAGATTCTCTCCCCTCAAATGTTGCAAGATTAAATAAGAATGTTTTCCACTACACAGCTGAGGTCTATTAGCTTTTTCTCAGAAGCCTTAGCTTGTGTGTGCCATGCACAATGTAAACTCATAGGTAACCAACAGTAAAAGGAAGCTGAAATGAATGTTACCCATCCCTTTCGCTTTAGAAGGAAAGAAAACAGGGTCCTGATTTCTCGTGAAAGCCCAGAATTCACGGCCCAGCAGTCAGTCTTTGATTTGGAGATGGCTTGCACCAGGGGTGCCATGGCACTGATTTTTTTTTATGGGTAAAAAATGAGGCTAACAAGGCACTTAATAAGATTTATTTAAGGGCTACAGCTGCAAAGCATAGTTTAAAATCATCAGAAGTCTTCATTTTCTCTCTTTACCTTCCTTTTCATCTCCAACACAGGAGCAGAAAAACAGACTTATGAATTTCTGTGGTATTTTTTTTTTCTCCTTCCAAAACCTGTATCTTTGAAAAATAACAAAAAAAATCTTTTGTAACAAGTTGACATATTTGTCACTACAATCATAAAAGCACGTAAAAAAAGGGCATGTAGAGAAATAATCAAATGTTGAAAAATTCTTTAATAACAAATAAGAATTACAAACACAGAAAAAAACCTCACAATCAAGTTAATCTTGAGATAATTAGAATTAATAGCGCTCACAGAATTACAGAATGGTTGAAGCTGGAAGGGATCCCTGGGGTTAATCTGGTCCAACAACCCTGCTACAGCAAGGCCACCTGGAGCCTATTACCCAGGACTATGTCCAGATGGCTTTGGAATATCTTCAAGACAGGACACTCCACAACCTTCCTAGGACACCTATGCTAGTTCTCAGTCACCCTCTCAAGAAAAAGGTGATTCCTGGTGTTCAGGGAACCTCCTGTGTTACGGTTTGTGCTCACTGCTCATGATCCTGTCACTGGCCACCACTAAAATAAGCCTTGCCCCATCTTCTTTCCACTTTCTTTTAGGGCATTTAAACACATCTATGAGCATTTCCCTAAGCCCTTCTTAGTCTTAACAGTCCCAGCTCTTTCAGCCTTTCCTTATAGGTGGAAAGACCCTTTGTCATCTGTGGCCCTTTGTATGACTCTTTCCAGTATGTCCATGTGTCTCTTGTACTGGGTTGTTCAGAGCTGTACACAATACTCCAGATGTGGCCTCACCAGAGCTAAGGAGAAAGATCACCTCTCTTAACCCACTGACAATACTTGGCTAATTCAGTCCAAGATACCATTAGGCTCCTTTGCTGGAAAGGCCCATTGCTGGCTGGTGTTCGACTTGCTGTCCACCTGGACTCGAGGTCCTTTTCTGCCAGGACGCTTTACAGCCAGGTGGTCCTCAGCATATATTGGTGCCTGGGGTTGTACCTTCCCAAGTGCATTTTCTGTTGTTGAATCTCAGAATGTTCCTGTCAGTTGTTTTCTCCAGCCTTTCAAGATCCCTTTGGGTGGCAGCATATCCTTTGGTGTAGCTGTCACTTCTCCCAGTTTGCTGTCATCTGCAAACTTCATGAAGATAAACATTTTGCAGTCACCCAGATGATTAGTGAAGATGTTGAACAGGACTGTACACAGCCTGGACCACTGGGCTACACCACTTATTACTGGCCTCCACCATGCCCCTTGCTCAGCAATCCCAAATCCCATTGCATTACCCAATGCTCTTTGCTCATCTTGAAATAAGAAAGAATTTATTTTACTGTGAAGAGCAATCATTCACAGGAACAAGCTTCCCAGGAATGTGTATAATGCCCATCACTTGAGAATTTCAAGATGCAGCTGGACAGAGTGCTAGATTATCTTGTCTGAGTGTCCTTTTCTAGTAATAGTTGGACCAGATGATCTTTAGGGGTCCCTTTCACCTGAGTTGTTCCATGATTCAATGATATTTTCTGTCACTCTCTCACAAGACTGCTGGTTAAGCTCTTCCTTCCCCAGTTATTCTTAGTTTAAAGCCCTCCTAATGAGGTCAGACATTCAGCTGGCAAAAATAGCTTTGCCCTGCTTAAAGAAGTGCATCCAACCTTTCCCAAGCAGACACTGACCTGAAGATAAGATCCCATGATCCCTGTCAGCAACACTAGTTCTGCACCCAAACATGAATGCAGTCCAGGCTCACAGAGGTATATTTTTAGGAGGAGCATTCTAACACCAATGATGGTCTTGGGATGTCTCATGAATCAAATTAAGCCTTTCTCATTGATGTTTGTGAAGTTTCTAATAACTTATTTTGGTTCATTTGTCTGATAAGAAAAAGATTTAGTTTGGTTTTGATTATAATGAGGGGGGGAAGGATTAAAATCACAAAGCAAAAATTTCAAACCCTGCACATTTTGCACTCCTAAAGGGTTAATAGGATTAGGACTGGAAACTGATATTTCAAAAGCTGAAGTAAACACACAAGCTATGCAGATCCAAACTTTAATTCATTTGCTTAGCTGCCATGTTTGAAATTTTCATGGAGTTATATAACATTTCTTAGAATTACAACATTTCTGAAACCTATAAAGCAGCTTGCACTGCTGAGCATAGTGTTCTTTATAAACTTCCTTCAAAAACCTCAACCATATGGATCTAGCTCTTTTACAATATCTTTACTGAGTCAGACTCTCTTTAAAGAAAAATTAGAACAATAATAATAACAACAAGAAATGCTGTCAGTAGTTTAAATGTTTTGACCCAAAAGCATTTATCATGGATTTAAATGATGTATTATAAACCAGAAAAGCACTGAATTAATCCCATCATCTTAAGAGTTATGCTTGTATCCTGCAAGCATATTTTTTGACATTCTAGTGATAAGCACACATAAGAGTTAAGAGGAAAAAAGTTGGATTACCTCTACATTACTTTTATTTTTTAATTTAAAAAGTTAATTGCCATCAATAAAATGTAGTCTCTGTGTCTGTTCCTTGGTGAAAAACAGAACACTTACTTTTAGAAGGTCTGCTTTCATTACAAAAATAAAGAAAACTGCTGATTATACAACTGACAGTGTTTTTACAGAACTCAAAAGGTGTTAATTGAAGACATGTTAGATTGATTTAGAAACATGGGGCTTGATTACCAAGTAAAATCATGGATAATTAAGGGAGTATTTTACATCCAAGTTGAAGTGTAGTCTCTTCAAAGTGAAATATCAGCTTTGCTAGTGGTTGGAGTGAGGAAGAATTTCATCCTTCTGTGTTCAGCGGCTATAAATATTATTTACTCCTGCAGTGAAAAACCCCCAGTAACTCTGTGATTTCTTTATAGAAATCCACCACCCAAATATTAGTTTTTACAGCATATAGCCTAAAAGCAAATAGCAAAATTGCTGTATCACTGTAGATATACCTATCTAGAAAGTAGGTATCAGCTCAAGGATTTTTACCCTGTGCTTCTGTCAACTGGTTTTTTGTCAACTTGTTTTATGCTTATATCCAGGTTTGTAAAGATCTTCTTGTCGAGCTCAAAACTCGAGGCTACTTCCTTCCTTATGTGTCTTCTTTTTTAGAGGTGTGTCTTGTAGAGGATTGCCCTGTGCTTTGTGATCCAGGACAGTTCAGATTCCTGGTACTGTTTTGGAGAGCCATCACCAAGATAGCAATGAAGAAGATGCAGATATACCTGCATATGCAATTTAAGTAGAGTCATAGAACTTACTTTGCAGAGCTTAGTATCTAATACGCATTAGCTATAATGGAATAAATGTGGGTCTGCAGTAACTAATGTTTCTTGTAGTTACGGGTTGCATAAAAGCTGAGTTACCCATCTTGAATTTGTCTGAAAACAAACATTGTTTCTATTTCAGTCACAGGCAGAACTGAGCAATGAGAAGCCCTCATCTCATCAAAATTCATTTTCCATCTCTCTTGCTGTGGAGCCTCCACTGCCATCTGGTATATTTTGTTTTCTTTCTCTTCGGATGCAGATCCTTAAGATCCAGCTGCTATACAGCCCTCAATCTCTCAACATCTTTCTCCAATAGCTCCACACAAGTTACACTAGCTATTCTGTTCACTGCTGAGGAGTCTTTAACTTACTTGGGCTCACTGAGCCCTAGGGTTATTCAAGCTAAACATGAGACAGATGAATGAGTAAAAGTCAAGACTCAGGTGTTTATAAAAGAGTTGATTGGACCTCATTCAAGTTTTTCAGAATCCATTTCATATTAGTTCTGCATGAATACTGGAATGATCCTTGTAGGTTTTTCCAAAAGGGCATTTTGGACCCTAATTGTTCTACACCATTAATGGATATTCAGTGCTGGAAGAACTGCTAAGCAGATTATCAATTGCTACATCAAATTTACTTCAACTTTCATAAGAATGGAAAATCAGAGGTTGTCTAAACTCAACTTAATTGAGGCTTGGTTTGGACCTGCTGTCTTTCTCCATCCTTGTCAATCCACATTCCTTTTACAGCAGCTATAGTAGCAGAAGCAATGCCAGTCTGGATATCAGACGCCATGTATTTGCTGATGACACTACATAACCGGCCTGTCCCCGGAGGAAAGTGGATCACCTTTGCGAGCTGACTTTGTGGTCTTTCAGAAGTGCTTGATGTGTAATAAATTAATGCTAAACTTTGAGGAAAAGTTATAAAATTCACCTTTAATTCCAAATTAAGAACATTAGTGGCTCAGCTGCCATTAGGTAGTACAGATATTAATGACTTTTTTTTCTTCTTTTGAGCTATTCAGTTTCTTTAAATATCCTGTTATTTGCCCATCTAAATTACTTTTTAGCCTGCCCTGAAGTAAAGAATTTCAACATAGTCCTCGGAAATGATACTTGAAAACATTATCTGTCAAGAACAACTCTTACTGTCCCTTGTGTAAGCACTAGATAGTGTTTCCTGAGAAAAATAAAACCCTCCATATCTAGAAATCACATATTGATTCATAGAGAGTGTACGAAACCTATTAGAGTGGTTACAAGATTTTCTTAAGGTAACACTCACTGTACACCAGAATAGCATTGCAGTCTAAAAACATCTATGATAGCTGGACCATTTGTATTTTACTTCATAGAGTTACTTGTGTAACCCTTACTAGGGTTTTCATCTGTGGCACAGGTCTGTAGGATTTCTGTTTTGTCCTGCTTCATTTTCAATGCACATTTTCCTGTCATCTGCTTTAGAACTTCATATATCAGGTTGGACATGGGCAAGTCTCTAGTGATTATTCTTTTTGTACTGAAATAATTTTGAGTTGTTTTGCTGGACATGTTGGTTAAAACTGGTTTTGTTGACACTGATATATTTCTGTATCTTATAACATAATGACTTGTATAGGTTCATGTCAAAAGTATTCTCAGCTCGTGGTATTTTTTAATGAAGTAGTGGTAAAATTACAAGAATTTTATTAATGCTTATGCATTTTCTGTAGTGTCACAAAAGATTCTAACCTATAGAATTCTATAAAATAAAAGCAGTAATGTAGAAAAAGCACATAGCTTCTTGTTCTATTATCTTACTGGAAGACATTTTGTCTGAGCATGTCTTGATTTCAAGCTTACTGCATTCACTAAATATTTTTTAATGATCACATTAAATTTCTCTATCAAATACTGAATTTGTTGATTACAATTACAGTTCCCAGGCAGGGAGTGTTTCCATACTTAATATAAAATTCTTTGCTATATATGTTTTCATTAATTGTACTGTTATTCTGAAGAAATAATTTTCCTACAACAGTATGAATGGTACTGCCTTTAGTAATGAGAAAGAGAGAAGCACCAGAAAAATCAAGAAACAGAAAGAAAAGAGGAAAAGTCTGCTAAAAAAGAAAAGGAAACGAAAATGAAAATATCTGCAGTGTAAATAATGGGAAGTATGATGTCAAAACAAAATCTATGTACTGGTGTGAAAAATTCTTGTTCAGAGAGATTTGCTATCACATTTACAGTTCAAATTTCATCTATTTGGTCTAGAGTTGCAACAGAATGAGCACTAAAAAGAATGATGATCAAAAGTAACATTGATCGTTTTGCATATATGTCTTTACAGAAAAATGAAAAGAAAATGAATTGAAATAATAATAACCTGCAACTTTCCCAATGTAATTGCTCCTTAGTCATAGTTTTGCACTACAGAATATGTCCGGATTAACAAATAATGTAGCAGGAACAGATCAGCAGATCATGCAGTTATTAGAAAGGTCTCATTATAAACAGTTAAAGGCATATAGATCAGACTAGATTTAGTTTGTTCCAGTCGACTAACTACATTTGCTATGTAAACAGTTCAAAGCTTTCTGAAGGAAAGTATTTCACAAACTAAATTGTCCTCCAGTGACCTCCTTATGAAGTCTCACCTTGTCCTTTCCATTATTTAATGCAGAAAATGATTTTTTTTCAAACATTGCTGTTCCATGCTAAGTGCAGTTGTGGCTTTTTCTTGGACACATGTCGTACCTTGCTAGATTTTCTGTATGTGGCAGAGCAGACCTACTGTAAAGAAATACTAGGAATGCATTATTAAATACAATATTAGCAGTAATAAAGAATATAATAATAACAATAAAGGTATGCCATGGGTTTCAGCAGTAGCAGTCATTTTTCTCAGTCTTAGTATCTGGTGCAGTGCTGTGGTTTTGACTTTCAGCCTGGGAACAGTGCTGATAACACCAATGTTTTTAGTTGTTGCTCAGTAATGTTCATTCTGACCAAGGACTTTCTGAGTCTCATGCTCTGCCAGGGAGGAGGGGAAGCCAGGAGGAAGCAGACACAGGACACCTGACCCAAACTAACCAACGAGGTATTCCATACCACAGCACATCATGCCCAGTATATAAACTGGAGGCAGTTACTTGGAAGGGCTAGGTCCATGCTCGGGTTGGGCTGGGTATTGGTCAGTGGGTGGTGAGCGGTTGTGTTCTCTTCTCTTGTTATTTCCCTTATCATTATTATTATTGATGGTAGCAGCAGTGGTTTGTGTTATACCTTAGTTACTGGGCTGTTCTTATCTCAGCC
>JBCJKH010074980.1:0-28783 GCA_039877255.1 Loriculus beryllinus | reverse complement strand
CTCCTTGTCTCTCGAGCATGACCTGGGTCGAGGGCTATCCCCGCTTGCCAGCTGCTTTGCTGGCTCTGTGGCTTGGACGTCCACCGTTTGGCTGGTACCTCCAGGCTGGTGTTTAATGGCCACCTCCAGCCCAGCCCAGCCCAATGTAATTTTAAAATGAACAATTATCATGCTGCTCATACAAAGACAGATCTATAAATAATTGTAATGTAAAATTACATGGATGTAACGTAAATATAAATATACAACTCCATGAATAAAGACACCTAATGCTGAAACACGCTCACTCAATCACCAAGGGAAGCAAAGCAGAAACTTCCCTCCTGTTGAAGCCTTGCTTCACCACTCAAGTACATGAGAACACTTTGATCTAACAAAATGTCATGCAGCCCTCAGACACGTGAGATACTGTTTCTCTTACGTAGGAGAGTGGCAAGTTATCTCCTCCATACATTGGAAGGAGAAGACATTAAGTCTGACTGGACTGGCGACAGTGGCTTTGCTCTGATGTGTACAGGGATGCAGGAAGACAGACTCTCTAATGAGGTGTACATCAGCAGCTAGATAAAGGGAGAGATGCCTTTCAGAGTTAATCTAGGTATTAGCAGATTAAGTATGGTTTTCTCCTTCCCTCACCTGTGTCTTCAGTTGGATTGTCTTTTAAGAATGCTGCATGTACTATATTTGCATTTTATGCAGAATTAAGAGGATTTTCAAAGGAGACTTACCAATTACCATGCATTCTTCATCTGGGAGTACTGAAAACTTGTAAAGCATCATGCTGAGGCATTTAAACTCACGCTCCTGCACCTTGACATGTTGAGGTTTTGCAGGGTTTTTTGAGATACACACAGGGTAAAAGAGTGTACTCTTCATTCCGGCTCTGGTACCACAATGATAAGGAAAAGAATAAATGCCTTTCAGTGATCAATAAGAAATTGGAAGTTCTCATGCACCAAGATAGTGGGAAATACAAGTGAATCAGATACTTGGGTAGCCACACATGAAATTAATAATTCTTTTACATTCCATGTTTCACATAGCTTTTCTTATTTAACCAGAAATTGATGGAGATTCATGAAATGTAAGGATATTGGAAAGTTTACTTCTTTTTAATACACACCACCTGTATTAAAAATATGTATATGCAGAAAGACCAAGTAATTTGCTGGAGACAGCAAAGAAATACTATTGCAAAAAGTGAACCCAAACTATAGTATGCAGGTGCTGTACTTCATCCACAAACTTTATGTTTTATCTGTGATGTCAAACATTTTAAAGCATAAAAACTATCATAAGATCTTCTATTTGCTGTGAGTGAACACTGTAGGAAAGAAAAAAGTATTTATGTTCAGAAGACTTAAAATGCATCTTTTTTTTCATGCCTTAAGAGGTCTGACACTTGATGAGGCTGAATCAGGTGATGTTGTCAGACAGACTTCTCTCACACAAAGCTAACAGTCATGTACTATCGTTGTGCCCCAGTTAAGAGTTTTATCTTCTTAGGGGTGTTTACATTTCTGAGATGACTTGTGGTGTTAATGAAAGGATCACAGAGAGAGTGCACTTAAAAGCATTGGCTATTTTCACAGGAGACCAACAAACATATTAGCTAGATGCAAAGATGAGTTATCATGTTCCATTTATCAGAACTGATATTATTTCAAAGTTCTGAAAAGAACAATTTTTGAAAAATACATGCTAGTTATCTCTCAGATATTTCACAATAGTTAATGCATAGGTTTCCTCATTACAGGAAAGTCTTCATTCTTGCATTTTATCCTTTATCTGAACAAGTACATTGAGATACAGCAGACTGAAATCTTAGTAAGATAAATGCACGTATTTCCTCACATTAAGAAAATATGCAGATTTACACTGACAAGTGACAGCTACAGAGTTACAAGAATAGTAAACCTCTATTAAATGAACTACAGCACTAATTAAATACTGCCTACAAAATTCACCAGTAACAGCGGACAGGCATAGCACTAACATGCTAAGATAAGCCTTCTCTCACCCAACTACTGCTGAAGTACTTCATTGATCTTAGAGACTCTGCCATAGACTGGCAGATTAGTTCATTGCTCTGAATTGACTATAGAAAACATGTTTTTTCCTGTCAGTTTCATTCTTGGTTTCTCTACTGAGGATATCAACTCACTGGGCAAATATTCTGAATTACACTACCGTGATTTTCTTGCATTTATTACTTCCCCAATTCTAGCAATTCACTTCAGCGCAGGCCACCAAATCCACGAAGATGATCCAGTAGAAAGTGGATTTTTTTTCATCTGATCAATATCACCCAATCCAAGCGTGAAATAATTCCACAAAATATAAGCTATATATAGCGCAAGATGAAAATATTGTTATGTGGTACTTCACATGGTTGACCTGAATCTCATTAAAGATGAGTAGATATAGCACACAGTATCCCAGGGAACTAGCTATTGAGGTAGCACTCATACTACCAAATGATATAGGTGAAGGTCTCAAGTCAGCCTGAATACCACCACAGCTAGATAGATCTCTGCTGCCATCTGATAGCCAACAACTTATTCATAGAGATTTTGGCAGCTTCACCTGGTTACATCAACAAATCTCACTGAATCTCACTTGATTAATTATTGATTTCTCAGAGGGTATATTTGAAGTAGCAATTTTAGTGGTAGATCTTCCAAGTGGAAATACAAGGCAAAAAAACCCCAAACCTTTGCTTGTAAAGTGGGACTTTAATAAACTGAATTGTGGGGATTTTTCTGAGGCAAGAATATCTTTGCAGGAAATCTGTCGTTTTGGAGTAAATGCAAATAGTTTCAAAACTATTATCTGCTCTACTAGAAATCGAGCTATTTCAAATTCCAACACCCGACTATTAACAGATCTGAAACCAGGTATCTTATCTTAAACCTAGCATATTTGTGAAAGCTGTCATATTAGCTGACATACCAGAGACTGAACTGTGGAGCTGTTGAAGCAAAACAAAATGAGGGCTGATATAGCCCCAGCTAATAATCCTATATCAAACTGCAAGCAGATTCTTTATACATAAGCCATAAAGCAAATTCCACATTCAGTTGTTAATTGGTATTATGGCATTACGGCATCTTCTGAAGGAGAGTAAAACTGTTAACATCCAAATAACTTGAATTTTTCCCTTCAATATACTCACACTTGTGGAGTATTTTAAACTGTTAGTAACAGAGCTGGCTGCTGCATAAACTGTGTTTGAAGATTGAGCATAGTCTTTTAATCTGACTTCAGAAGAGCATAAACCATCGTGCATAATCAAAATTTTGCATACAAGAAAAACACATGGTTACAGCAGAAACTGTTACTGGGTGAAAGGCAGAGAAAGATACAAGAAAAAGGATCCTTTACCACGAAAAGAAATACCTGTCCTTTTAAAGGCTTCACCCACAGTCTTTTATATCTGTAAACCTATAATACTTATTATGACTTGCAAACATTTTAAGCATTAGTATACTAATGAAAAATGTGTTGTCTCTATAATGACCTATAAATACAGACTTATACACCACCAACTATAAAATTCACTAAAATCAAGGACTTTCCCTAAGAAAGCCCTTACACCCTGACTTTTATACCACAATTCAATTCTTCATTATTAGATTGCTTGTACATACCACTGTTTTTTATAGACCAACATCAACATTTTTGATAATTAAATCTAAAGTGTAATGTGTAACAGTACCAAATGTGATTATTTCATATATACAAAAGTCTGCATATAGACAAAGATGGGGTTTTCTGGTTTTGTTTGGGGTTTTTTTGAATAAAAGTTATGTCTACACTGTAACCCCCTAAATTCGTACCATCTTGAGAATTTTAGATGGCAGGTATTCTGAACTTCCTATACTTTTATAATCGTTCAATCAAACACATTTGATATATAATAATTCCTATTTTGGAACCACCTGAAATTAAAAAGAGCAATCCTAGAACAAGTGTGCAAACGAGCTAAGAAGTCATCTTCAGAGAATTTCTTTTTCCTTACTTCTCCCTTTGCTAATGGCAGTTCCAGAAGTCACTGCCAAGAGAAAACATAGGAGACATGATACATTTGTCCCTTGTAAACTTGTGTCAGCCCATTTCTAATGTGATAACCTATTTCATTTGATTAAAATCTGTGAAAGTAACTTTTAAAACACATCGTGCTATGGAGTTTAGTCCTTCTCCAGCAGAAGGGGGAATAGTGAAGAATGTTGTCGCTATTTACATCTACCAGCACTCAATAATAGCAATACTTACATTTGGCTGGTATTAAAATTACTTGCCTCCTAGTACTTGACAATGCTTTGTTATTGTTTCAGGTTTCAAAGTTTGACAGAAGTTTCTCTCTCACACACAGAAAGATTCCAGAAAACCAAGCACTGAGGATCCCATATATTAATCTGCTGAGATGTGGAGGAAAACTGCAATGCCTAAGAGGAAACACATTTGTTTCTATATCCAAAACAAATTAGATAATGTGGAAAACTATTTGAATTTATTTATTCAATAATCTAAAACGTCATGATTTCAGAGGCAACTCTGCCCAGTTACAGCAGCATGGAAAAGAATAAAACAGAAAGCCAAAGTCATACATCCTAATCAAAAATATAACTTAAGGCAAATAGGTGCAGAACTTTCCTTATTTCTTGTTACTTTAATGGAAGCTCTGTTATCCCACAATGCCCTACTTGTGACCTAGCTCTTTAGCTGATTGCGTATCAAATAGCTCAATTTTTTTACCCCAAAAATACCACCATATTCTATTCCATGATTTTCTGTTGCTGTATATTTTCATTTTTGGACAAACATGCAAGTATTAAGTTGATGCAACAGTTATAAATAAAAACCTCTGGTAAGTACACACAGTCTTTTACTGTCGCTGCTCTTTAAACTAAGATTTTCAGTAATATTCATGGTAAATTTTTAGAATGGATGACAATTTAGCTTGACAAGTAATTTCAATTTGCTACAGTATTTCAGAATTCAGAAATCGACATCCATTTTTTCTCATATTCATGTTAAGAGCTATTTAAGTACAAAGAGAATCAGTACGCACCTGCCTTCTCAGTATTCTCTGAACAACTTAAGCTTCCGTTCACTTTAAATGAGATTTCTGCAAAAATTGAATTGCAGTAATTCTTGTTTGTAAAATGTGGATTTTACTGCTTTATTCTTTGGACTTGCATTTCATATCAGTTGCCTTCCTTTAACAGTCAAAAACCATTAGTTTCAGTGTATTTACTCCTGAGCTTGCAGATGTGTAACTAACATGAAGTTGAAGTAACTAACGTGAAATTCAGAAGGCAGTTTCAGACTAAGGAAACTAGTGACAAAAAACCAGCTTTGTTTTCTCCCTTAGTAATACTGACTTTTAATGAATGCAATTTATTCAAAATTGCTTCCCTCTTCACCAAAACTCTGAGGTTTAGGAATTTACAGCTTTGAGAAAAACAAATTAGCTCAGAATTTTAGCTGAAAAATCACATTGTGGCATGTGATGTCAGGTTGCATCAGTCTTGCTTTACTGCATGATACAATTCACCAAGAGTGACACAATCCAAAGTGACTTTGCACAATACGATGTGCCAGTTAAAAAACTGAAATAAATAACTTTTATGAATGTTATAGCTTAGGCAAATGTACTTCTGAGAAATAGAATTCAGCACCTTTAAAAGTCAAAAAAAAAAAAAAAATAGAAAAAAAGAGATACAGCTTATGGCAAAAATGTTTATATATATACCATATAATAACAATATACAGACCAGAGACTGCTAGGGATTTTATTACTTCTCCATGTCATTTACATACTAGTGCAAATCACACACATCTGTCATCCGCCAACTGCCTTTGTATGCCTGAAGCCAATGAAAATCTAATCCAGTAGAAACACAAGCAATCATTGCCGATTCACACACGCACCCCTACTTTCTTACATCCGTCAAAAGCTCTCCACATACGACTGAGATCAAATACCACCTCAAATCATTCCCTTAATGGAGTTTCTACATACCTCACAAACAAAGGCTATTTGGAATTTCAACAGTGTAGTTTGCTCTGATTTCTCTTCCTACCCCAGGATTCTTGCTCACTGATTTTTGAAATAGGAAGCTTACTTTTCTCTATCTCTTTGTGATACTGACTCTGCATTTATTAAGGTATCAGGCATAATACAGAGATAAGAATAAGGTTCACAGGAGAGCTGTTCGGTCAAAACAGCAAGTCATGCATGCCCAGTTAAAAGTTAATGGATGTATTATTTCTGTTATTTCGCCTCATGCAAGGAGTTTCTTTGTGTCCTCCCTCCACCTAAACCCACAATTTTTCCAATTATAAAACTCAAGTAAAGCAAAATTCAAAGTTTGTATAGTAGCACAGAGTGTGATTCCATTGCAGATAGGTGTAATAAGCATCAGGTCAAATGTTGAGATGAATTGTGCTTGACATCTCTCAGAGACATTCTTGCATATCTGAATTGCAGAATGTGCTCCATGCAACCTAATTCAATTGATAATAGAGGCTTCCTACTGACCACGACACCTTTCACATGTACAATCATTTAAGCACAATGGGATTTTTTCATAGAACATTTCTGGAAACCTAATGATTTAGAGATTATCTTGGGAGTATGATACAATATAAGGTTAAAATCTAAGTGTCATCTGCGGCTTTTTTGGAAAAAGAGCAATTTTTTATGAATTTTAACAGACCTTTCAGAATCATTCTTAACACAATACAGTTACCTGCACACTGCTAAGACACTAAATGTGTTCAGTAAGAGTTAGAAATTGCTAGATATTTACAGACAGGTACTCTATCTGTGGATATACAGGAGGCAATTGTATTTTCTATTAGCTACATGGGCTCAGTGGAAAACATCCTACATTGCGTCTACTACTTGCTATTAGGACCTCAAATGCCAGCCACAATCTACACATCTGTAATTAACCAATCAACACTTACTTTTCATAAGAGATAAGAAACCATTTTCCATATATCATCTAAAAAAGCAAGCATTGAATTCTAAAGCATCATATGCCTTTTAAACTGCTGTCCCTAACTTTACCCCCACCTGTAAATCAAAAACTAGAAAATGTACCAATATTTAATGCAGCGTAAAAATTTAAAATCAGATTAGAAAACATGGTTGCCATGGTATCTGAGAACCACTTCATGCAAAGCAATATCACAAATGGAAAAGAATTGAACCTTACAGCAGGCATGGTATAATTTTTAGATAAACTTAAGAAGAAGCTGTAAGAATCTTTTCAGCTCAGACTGATGGCTGGATGGCTTCTTGTTCTGTAATTTCAGGAAGCTGCATCTCTCCGTCTATAACTGCTTCAAACTCTAACAGCTGAAATGTTCCTAGGGTGAAATCTTGATGTTATATGAGGCAATGGGGGTTTTGCCACTGACTTCAAATGAGACAAGGTTTCCCCTTGGCTCTTTGAAGATGGATGACAAAAAGAAGCATTTAGGGAGAAGAGAGACCTCAAGCCAAGAGGGTCAGGCTAAGCTGCAATATGGCACTGCATCTTGTCTCATAGAAAATGTTCACGCAGTCTGTTTTCACAAAAGCTACTTCTCTGGATCCCCTGAATTAAATTTAAGAGGGAAAGGTTCACAGACAAATGAGGCTAATTTCTATTGCATGGTATGATTTTAGTTGCTATGCACCTTATTTTCTTTGCCCCACGGGCATCACTAAAGAGAGAGAAGAGCAAAGAAAGAAACATCAGAAACATGCTGGCAAATAAAAGTCAGGAATAATAGGGACTAAAAAACCCCCAAAAATAACCCAACCCAAACTAACATAGTTTTCCTTGCCATTTTGTGTCAAAAATGGCATCTTTTTATTGTCCTTACAGGAACACTGCATCGGAGAGCTCCTTCCTCTTAAATCACTAAAATTTGATTCACAGAGACATCTAAGTTGTCCAAGAAAAATCTACTCCTAAGAACCACCTTGACATTAAATCACTCTTCAGAAGTCTGGGCTAGGCTTTCGAATTGTTTAACACCCACTACTTTCTGTTCTGGCAGCTGAATTAGTGGTCAGGAGAGCAAGCTGCCCATTTTTCCAGATTTTTTTTTTAACCTGGTCAAAAGACCATAAGTTCAATGCTTTATAAAACTTAGTCATTTCAGCATGACTAAATATCAGAAAGGTTGTTTTCAAAAAAGAACCTTGTTGCCAGCAGTTTGCTCTATGCCATTTATATATCTTGGCCTGTGAGCACATTAATAGCCAGCGCTGAATCTGAACATGAAAAGCAGACTCCTGTTTTGCTGTGCCACCAAGAGGCAGCGCTCTGCCTCCCACTGCACTTCTTCATTAGGATTTCTGTACTCATCCAGGAGGAGCAGATGTGGTCAGCATGAAGGTTTAAAGAGGAAACCGGCAGCAGCTTTGATGCTTCAATGCAATTATTTACTTTGACACACTCCTAAACCAGACTTCTGATCGTGTCAAGTACCACTGAATGGTTCATACACTAAAAGAATTTCAGAAAGCCAACAAACAGGGAACTGCCCCAGACAGGTGACTTGATTGCTGTTATTCTGCAACCCTAGGGGATTGCTGAGCCAGAGGGAAAATAAAGGAGCCCTTTGTAGGTACTTGCAATGACACAGCACACATCATGTACCACCTTTCATTAAGAAGTGAACCACCTCTGCTGCTGGGGCTTGGTTTTGAAAGAATTATCCCACTTTCTGGCACAGAATACTGTCAGTGGTTTAAATAAGGCTTTTATGTAGCTAAATTCCCTTAAAACCAGCATTTTAACAGACAAAAAAAAAAAAAAAACCCAACATATCTTCAGGAGTTTCACTCCCTCAATCATTTATTTTGCCAAGAAAAATCAAGCACTGTACTGGGACAGCAGCAAAATAAGTTGCCCCAAGTTGTGAACTGCTGAGACAATATCCTGACACCAAATTTGAAGGGCTGCATTCTTTGCTGCTCAGATGTTTCACCTCCTCTCCCTACAGCCAGATCCCACAGAGCCATGTTTTGCTCATCACTTCCTCCTCCATCAGGGAGGCGGAAGGTGAGGAACAGGGACAGTGACCAGCTGCTGCAGAGTGCTGGGGTTCATCATAGCACTCTTGAACAAAAAATCACCATCTTTTTAAACACTGCTTGGTATGACCAGAATATGCACCTGCAAGAAAACTGAACACAAAACAATGGCAATGCCTTGCTCTCTGGGAGATCCCTTCTCTTACTGACCATTTCCTAGCACTTTTTTCCCTGGTGTCCTCCACCTGTTTGGTGTTTCTGCACCTAAAAGACCTCAGAGCTTTTACCAGCCAGGAACCAAGATCCCAGGCCAGATCCTCTGTGGCAATGCAGTATTGAGGGGCTTACAGGATATGGAGGAGATGAGGTTGTGACTGGTATGTAATGCACAGTCTCATTTGCAGCAGGAAATGGCATTTTCTAAAGGGTTTAAGGCACTATAAGAATATTACATCTCCCATGGGAGAAAAAAAAAAAAAAGGGATTTTTAGGAACTGAACTGGAAATGAAATGTAATTTCTTGAAGTCACTAGACCAGTTGAGATACCATTGAGACTGCTTTTGAAGGATCACATATTTTGAGATTTTATCTGTTACTTTTACAGTTTGTCATACTGCATTTTCCTGGAAAATAAAGTACTGTAGGAGAACAGAACTGCAATAACATCTAAGAACTGTCTTTACTAACCTTCAGTGTGCCGATTTTGGCAATACACAACTTCTACTTGTAACACAAAGGGAGAGTAAATTTGATGAGTTACCAACAATGAAATGATGCATGTCCACAGTCCATGTATTCTCTTTGTACTAAAGCATGTATCTGTGAATATCACTCAACCCTTCCCTGCTTCTATAGATGAGAATAAGGCTCAACTTCACATTTCTGGGTTTAACTAATAAGGCTGTAATAGTGCAATACTTGGCTTTTAGAGGGTGGCAACAAACATTTCAATTTCTACTCTTCTTTTCCCTGTTGCCACTCAGCCTACTCAGAAAAGTTATATGAGGTTCAAATTGTTTAATTCCATTTTGAAGAGCACTTAAAAAGCGATACCATTAACTATTCATTTTATCCAAAACATTTCATATTAACAATAATCTATCATAATGCACAATCATTATTAAAATCTAAGCAATAACCACTTTGGAATAAATGAACTGGCACACTTGACTAACCTTGAAATCTGCTGTATAGATTAAAAATGCTTTTTTGCCATGAACACTTCAGTCACTTCACTTTCTTATACTCTTCGTATCTGAATTGTATTTCTTACTTTCCCCTCATACACTTGACTGTATTCAAACAGGCACTGAAAGTACACCTGATAACTGCATTCTCCTACTTTCAAGTCATCAGCTGGTACTTGCATGGAGATTCTCAAACCTTTACCAGTAAACATATTAAATCAATGGTAACGTAGGTACTGAGAAATTTATCTAGGTGGTACATTTTGAATTTTTATCTAAAGAAATTTACTACCTAACCCCAATTTTAATGCTGACCTCTAAGTTTAAAACTGGAAAATTTATAGTGTTTCAATGAAGGCATAGAATATTGTGCTTAGTAACTACAGTATAATGTGAATTGTGACAACAGTATAGAATAAAAACTTCTAACAAACTTTTCTCTATTAAGTTTCCTATTATGGGGAAAGGGGGAAAAAAACCCCATTAAACCAGGGAACTACTTACAACAAGACATTACCAAAAGTTTATAATTTACAGGGCACAGGAGAGAGATTAAAGTGAAAATAAAATCGATATAACATACAACACAGTGATAAAAGAAAGGAGGAAAAGAACTGTAACAAAACTGAAAATAGACACACACCTTTGTGTACACACACAAGTGTAAACAACCAAAATCATATCAACAAAAAAGGGCACTTGAAACAAGATAATAAGCCAAATCAATGTAAAGTCACTTTAAGTCCGCACAGAAATGAAATAAAATAAAAATCAATACTATGAAAAGGATTTAAAAAATAGGCCATGTATATATACAGTTCCGTTTTGTTTTTTAATTGACTTCAACATCGAGAGCAAGCAACACAGGTCACAGTGCTGCAGATGGCTGCACAGCAAGTTTTTTGCTATAAGGAATGATTTCAAATTTGTTAATTTACCTCATTAGAAAGCAAACAGTTTTATCAGACACGAGCACAAAAGCCTTTGACATTCTGAACCTGTGTAGAGTGCACTGGTGTTCGGTAGCCAGTGAGCAGATTTGCAGTTCACAAGCAGAGTTGGTGTGCTTGTTAGGAGATAATTAGCACACTATGTGCAGCCCCACCAAACGCCCTTCCTGCAGGAAGTCAGAACAGTCATGTCTGCTGGGGAAGAGGCTTTGGAAATCTTATCCTAATACACTACTCATACCTATAAATTAATTTATTCTTGCAAATGCAATTGGCTTTCTTTGCAAAGCAGGGAAAGAGCTAAAAGCAGTAGATCCAGTTTGCCACAGATCAGTAATATTTTCCTCATTGCTGCTCTTCTAGCTTCTCTGGTTACTGCTTCCAAACCCTGAGGTGTACTGGTGTGTAAGAGAAATGCATAATACATGAAGTGTACAGGACAACAACCCCTTTCTGCCTCCTCTCTTCCAAGTAGCAGCAACATAGTTGGGTCCAGTAGAAGTCGGGGCCTTTGGCTTTACAAGAGGGTATAGGATGAGAATGGTTATTTTGACAAGCAAAAAAAGAAAAGGAAAATAAATTATACGAGGAAGGGTCAGGGCTCATAATTAAAAGCTGTGGTTATTCATATATTCCTATCTTAGAGGATAAAATTATTCACTCATGTTCAGAGATCCACACTCTGCCCTGGAAATCAGTTCCAAGCCCCAGCTTATTTGCAAGTCCTTTTAGGCAGCTGATTCCTGGCACTATCCTGCCAAACAATGACTAATTGTTACTGACTTCCCAGATGGTCATTCTAATAACTGGAGAAGGGCAACCAACCTGGCAATCAGGTTTCATTTATTTGGAGACAGCACAACAGCTGTCTTTCTCTTTCCTACACACTCAAGCAGAGCTTTCTGTTGTTCCAGTACTCTCTTAAGCATGCAGCAAATAGAGCTCCAATGAGCTGGAAAGGCCTGCTTTAGGTGATGCTTTACAGAGTGCTCACCTCCTGCTCCTCCTTCCACATCACTTCACATCTCTGTCCACTATGGTTGCACAGAAATTTTTGTTGGGAGAAGTGGCTTAAATGCACAGGCTATCTCTTGCCTATTCAAAACATTTGAGTTCTAAAGCAAGCATCTTCTGAGGGAAACAGACAATCACACAGAAAGCAGTAACAGAGGCTCCGCAAACTGACAATTCAGTTCAGTTCATTCTCACTCAGCTTGGGATGAGCTGGCTAGTTCCCGAGACTGACAGCAGCCAAGTTGCATGAGGCCATGGCAAAATAGCCAAGCAGTATCTGAGGTGTGTAATGAATAACAGAGTCAAGATTCTAATTTAATCAGCCTCACAGAAGCTGGGATACCAACTATGAACATTAGAGTGTTTTTAACTGAGTGTGAACTGCAGTGGGTTCTTCTGAGCTATATTCATCAGGGCCAGAAAAGCTCAAAACCTAATCCAGTTAGGTGGCCTCTATCATAATACTTTTATAGGGACCAAAAGAGCATTGAGTCTGTCTGTACCTGCAGCTTCTGATTATAATTCTGTAAGAAAGGCATAGATAGCTCAGATAGGCTTTTCCTGACGAATATTACAGCAATGGAAAACAAGAGAGATCAAACATTGCCTGGTACAAACCATTCTGGCTTAAAGGCCAAATAAGTCAGAGGAACCTTTGAGGCAGAGACAGTCTGGCACAAACTATATCAGACATAAATGCTTAAAACTGGAATGATGTTTTCTTGAGCCACTTTGGCCACAGTAGAATTAAAAGTCTTTCAACTGTGTGTTTGTACATAAGCAGAAAAATCATTTATATCCTAACTGTATCTTCTAACTGTGTTATGGTCCCCAACTTCCAGAACGAACACAGTGCAGCAAAACACTAATCTCACAGAGTTATCAGTCTAGTATCTCAAGTGAGAAATCAGATCTCCACCATGAAGTTTTATCTGTCACATTTCTTTCCGTGTCTTTCCAGTCTAGCTTTCTAGACAATGTATTTTGGTCCCTTATTAGCCCAGAAGCAGCAGGCTTAATAGACCATATGTAGAGCAGAAGACACAAAAAATACACCTTGGAAGTGTGGGAAGCGGAGCTTGTTCACAGTACAACCTAAAGAAGTGACCCCAGCCATCATCATATTGCACTACTTTAACTGAAAATCCAGTTCCTAGCGGTGCAAACAAAAGCTCATACTGGCTAGCTTTACCCCATGGCTAGGATTTGGATTATTCGGCAAATTCCGTAAGAGCAGAGTTCCTCTACTAATCACAGAATGCAGCTCTACCACTGGAAACAAGTCTCCTGTGACCTACCCTACATTAGCCACTTGAAGAACAATTACAATGGTAAATGCTACAAACAGCTAATCCCTGTACACAGTTTCCTTTTTGTTTCTTTTCCTCCTGAAAAATACCAGACCAGTGAAGTCAAGACTGGTAACACAGAGAAATTCCACAGTACTTTTTTCCTTAAGTTTTTAATTGTTGTCATTTTGAAAACATGAAAATGGCAGCACAAATTGTTTCTGAAATCTTTTGACTGTAAAATACTATTCTTCAAATACCAAGAGATGAATTGACAAATAACAGAAAAAGGTTTTTGTATACTTGAAAAAAAAAAATCTAAGTTTTGATGTATATCATATGTATTGCTTTTTATTTATTTCCTCATAACATGTCCTATGGAACCACATAAGTACATAACACTTGCTTACCAGAAGAACTGTTTGGGTCAGAAAGGACCTTAAGATCATCTAGTTCAAACCCCCCTACCATAGGCAGGGACGCCTCACACTAGACCACATTGCCCAAGGCTCTGTTCAACCTGGCCTTGAACACTGCCAGGGATGAAGCATTTACCACTTCTCTGAGCATTCTGTGCCAGTGCCTCACCACCCACACAGTAAAGAACTTCTTCCTCATATCCTTTTTTATAAATATATATATATATGTATACACACACATATATATATGAAGTTTCTAAAACTTTGAGATTCAGAAATTATTCCACTCCTTTCTAGCATTTAACCAGAATAATGAATAGCCTTAGCAGGAGTCAGTGACTTTCAGTTAATGAAATAGTCACTAATATAAAAATAAAATACAAAAATTAAAAAAAAAAAAAAAATCACTATCATTGTTTTTCTATCCACTTGGCTTCTTTATACAAATATCATTGATACTAAAGTTTCTGAATTTGGGTCTGAAGAGTGTTTAAGTTATATAGACCCTGGGTAAAGAGAAGAACATAACCTGAGGATTTTTATCAGGACACGAACTGACTGTGAAATCTTCAGCTTACAATATGAACCTCTATTGACTGGGGTAAGAGTTGAAACTATTAGTATGGGAATGCAAAGATACAGCACCTCTATAGACCAGGCATGGGAAGTGCATTTAACACACTAGAAAGCAGCTGCGTTTAGGGAGATTGTTAATGCCCAATAAATATTTATTTCTGCAAAAACATCTCCAAGTAGGAGCCTAACTCAAGCCAAACCTTATCTGAATCTGAATATGAACATAACCTAATAAAGTGTTTTTATTTTTAAATTATACATTGCATTCAGGATTTTAGAATACATCAAAAATTCTCTTTGTTAGCTTGGATTAATATTTTAAAGCTGGAAGTGTGACAAGGAGACAAAAGGAGTATTGTAGCAGATTAATCTAAAAACACCCTTGCCACATTAAACCCGCTTTTAAAGATAAAGGGACAGCTGTTCACAGGATGAAAAGAAGTTGGAAGAAATGAAACAACTATATGATGCCTTGATAGCCTCATGTATACACTCCAATGTCACAGATCTCTTTGTACAATATTTACGTTTGTTTCTCACTAAGATTAACTGTGTTCTTATTCATTTACATTTATGACTCAGTTTCAGAACAGCTCTCAGCCCCCCTCCACATCTCAGTTTTGACTCTAAGCATAAGAGGAGAAAAACAATAAAACCTGTGCCCTGCAAAAGAACAAAGTGTTGCAGAATAATGAGAGGTCAGGCCACTTTTTTTCCTTATTTTTTCTCTTTGAAAAATAGTCTGAGCACTGTTAGATTTTCAAATTTTACTTGCACAACAAAAGAAAAGCAAAGGTTTTCTGCAAGCTCCTTTGATTAAGTCAAATAGTAAGTGTTCTACCCTGTGACTGTATCCGATTGCCCAAGGGAATCCTATAAATGCCTGCCCTCAATCTAAGGATAGCTCACAGCACAAAGGCCACAACTCTATTAAAAGCTAGCACACAGACAAGTGTGACTGCTACCTACAGAGGAGAATTAGCATATTGTCTAAAATGAAGTTAGGTCAAACATGAACAACATCTTATCCCAGCTGGCTAGATAATTGGTTTGATTTTAGGGCTAACAGTTCACCCATGTAGCTTCCTCAAAACAGACTCTTTGCTCCAAACCCTATGTATGTCATACATAGCGAGGTAAAGAAAGTTCATACTGTCACAGGAAGAAAACCTGAAAAGACCTTGGCTGCTTCCCCCACCTCAAGCAAGCACAGGGATGTCTTGAAGGTGCCTGATGACACCAGAACCTGCAAATGACCCTGACATCTATCATGCAAAATATTCAGCCAGCTACTGGAGGTTCACATGAGGCATTTGCTTACTTCCGTAATCGCTGCAAATTGGTCATTGAGTATTTCACCATAGCAGAGTCTTAACATCATACAGCTGACAGCATTACCCTTGGCACATGGAAGTACTATTCCTGAAGTGCAGTTTTCAGGGGAGTTTTCCCTAGGAAGAAGAGAACTGTGTATTCTCTGTCAGTCTTGAGGACTGCTCCTGTTCTAGCAGCTGGCTGGTAGTGAGGAGGTGAAGATGACCTCCCCATCAATTCCTCCCATCTCCTGCACAGGCAAATAGACACAGCTTGTAGAAGGGAGCAGGTCTTTCAGCACAGCACTACACTGAATACTTTCTGACTGTGAAGTATTACAGGTACCTTCCTGTGCCAAGCTGCTGAGTTATCATGGGTGGATCTACCCTCACAGCAACAAGACAGATTGGTCTGGAGAGCTCCACCACAAAGAAGACTGTGAGGCTGTGCAGTCAAGGGCTGCATTCACCACTGCATCTCAAACACCTTCCCTTGTGTGCACGTACACTGTAAGCTGGTCACATCCTCTCTCAGTGTTGGGGTGCCTAGGACGATGTCTGCACTGCCTCCATGCAGGCTTTGAACTACAGCTGAGAGACCATTTTGCAGAAAAGTATGGCAAGACATGAATAATTTTAACATTTGGATATATTTAAGGACCTCAATTCCATGTCTAGCTGCACAATAAGACAAGACTGTTTAAAATACTTCATGCTTTTATCTATTCACAGTGATCCATATTTTATTCAAGCAATATAGGTGTATTAGCACATGCCCACAAATTCACAGTAAAAGGGATTCTATTCCATCCCTGCTAACATTTCACCAGCTTACTCTTCAGAAATACACCATTTTGTCTGCTTGCAAAATCACCACTTAGAATATTGATCCATACAAGCAGTGTTTTGCTCTGAACTTATTCATTAGAAAAGGATTACGATGGGCAACGGAAACAAAACCAATGTTCTTTGGAGTATAAGCAGTATGTTAGAAATTAAGCACTACAAGAGTGAGTCAGAGGGTAGAACAGATCGATGGTAAAATTCAAATGAATGCACTTACAGCTAACAAGTGATCCAGAGATGCTGATTCTCACTGCAGGGTAACTGCTATGTTATAAAGAAACAAAACAAAACCAAATTCATCATACTGTTCTACACTTGAAGCAAAGTCTGAATGCTTGATAAGAAAAATGTATGAAGTTGAAAAAAGAAGATTAACGTACAACAATTTTGCTTTGCTTTTTGTCCTCTTGCTCACTGTGAAGCAATGCTCTACAAATTATTAGTCCAATATAAAACCAGAAACGTTTCAAGAGACATCTCTAGAGAATTCTTGAAGGCAGTATAAGAAAACCAAACCTGGTTTCCAGATCTGTACCTTGCTGGCCCAGTATTTTCTGCATATATCCTGCCTCAGACAATAGCTACCAGGAGCTACACTTCATTATTGGCTCCACGAGTAGCAAATGTGCCTATATCTTAATAAGAAACCCTTAACATTATCCCTACCTGAAGCACCTTAAAACAAAGGGCATATTTGAGTGTACATTTGCATAAAGGCAGAGTCTACTTCCAAAACCCAGTCTCGGGATAGGATTGGCCCAACAAAAAAACCTACAGAAGAATCTTTACATACGATGTTCCACCTCCAAATGGGAGGAATCCTGAACCATGACCTTGTATTTAAAATAAACAAACCAACCAAGCTTTGTTTACTGTTAACAGACAGAAAAACAGATGAGTATCAGAATCACACGCACAGTAGCTGAGGTTGAAAGACGTTTTTGGAGATGATCTAATGCCACTCACTACTCAAACAGAGAAACTAGGGTAGGATGTCCAGGATTATGTCTAATCAGAGTCTGAGTATATCCGAGCATGGAGACTCCGTGACCTCTCTGGGCAACCTGTTCCAGTGTCTGATCAGGAAATCTGAGCAGCTGGGAGTCAACCACATCAGGTCTGTGCCAAACCTGTCTTGGTCTACAGTTCAGAAGGACTTTCCAAGGAATCCTCTGGCACACTGCTAAACTCTGACTATCCCAAATATAGCTGGTGCAGATGACAGCACCCTTAAGGCTGTTTTAAGTTACACCATTGGATAAACAGACTGCCAGCTGTAGAAATAGCTACGAAATACCAGATGTAGGGCTACAGCTAAGAGGGACCATTTTGGTCTATATCCACAGTCAAGAATTATTCCCACAGCATGTCAATACCTCAATTTAATTTGCACATGCTTCCTCTTTGCAACATAATGAAGAATCTGTGGCATCTCTAGATACTTTGGAAGCTGCATTATCAAGTCATCTGGGTCATCACTTTTAATTGCAACCAATAAACATGCATGATACCATCCCTTTTAGAACTGTATTTCATTGCTTTAAAAAAAAAAAAAGCCTTCTAACAGGAATTTTTCTGGAAGCAGCTCTCATTTGTTAGATTGTGTTATTTTCCTATCACAACTGAAGAACTTTTTTATCATAAATTATTTTCCAAGTGTTATTTTTGTTTTAAAGGCAAATATTTCTGTATTTAGTGGTCAGTGTATAATGTACATTATAGGTAATTTGTACAGCTATAGCTAATATAATAAACAGCTTAAATAACAGCATTATTAAAAACCAAAATGCTAGTTGCAAGCATCTCCCAAAATGTATGTGGTTCAAAAGTCTGGAGACACATTATAAGTGCTTTGTTGGCTATTATTCAACTCTATTCATTTCCTTTCAGACAGAACACCTTAATTACAGTCATTGAGCAAGAGACACGAGAGGAGGAGGATAGGAAATTAAATGAGCGGGCTTGATTAGTACATCCACTATAACATATAAGAAACAATAATTTGCATAAAGCTGATGGGAAATCATAATGCTACTCATATAATATTTGTGTCCACTGGTTTTCTTCATGACTGAAATTATACTGGAATACTACAATACTATTCCCAGTTTTTAATGGTTAATTTACTTATGAAGGGGCACAAAGCCAGCGTAAACCAACAGGTTTTAAATAAGACCACAGCTTGCCCATATAAAAAAGTCTATGCCCATATGTATTTTTAAGGCTGAAAATATAGCAAAGACATTAAAGAAAATCTAACTGTAGTTCAGATTTCCTCTGGGCATCATGATGTAAACACTTGCTCTGCATCACAAATAATATATTCGATCAATGTTCAGCCTTTGAAAAATCTTGAACAAAGTTTCTTTCAGAATGATCACAGGCAATCACACTGTGGGTTGCTGCTTGAAAGCTTTTACAAGTGTGTTCATGCTAGGTTTCCTGTGGCTGGAATGCCTCCTATGGTTACTGCAGAGATTCAGCGATGTTGCTGGGTAAGTCCCACAAACGCTTTGGTAGCTCTGAGGCTGGTAATCCACAGAGAACAGGTCAGCTTTGCCAGCTGATGCTAGAATGCCACTTAGCAAGCAAATTTCTGTAGGACTTAAACAGCAGTCCTAGGTTAAGCAAGTATGAAAGAAAAGGCAATATCTAGTAAAAGAAATCTGGAGATCTAGATTTCTCAATTCCAAAAATACAGATCCAAGTATTATGCTGACACTACAACAAAATCTGCAGACGTTCAACCCTCTGATTATGAAGATCATCTGATGTTGCTATACACATTATAGAGACGCTTAGTGAGCCCCAGACAAGAAGGTCAAATTTTTATGACAAATAAGTTTGATTTCTTTTATTACACACTGTATCTGATACCCTGATTCTTTTTACATTGCATTTTTACATATGCAAATACAAATGCCAATGTAGAGCTTCTAAAGCTAGCTTTGTATCTAACCCTAAAATATCCCTGATTCAAGACAGTAACAAAATATTCGTTCCAAAAAACCTCTCCAGAGACCAAAAGTGCTATCTTTTGAAGAATGCATAGTCCAAGCCTGCATTTATTATAAAATCTGGCCACTCATCCTGCACCCTGCTATTAAGAATTGCCAAACTAAGCTGACTTCAAATAAGCATGGTCAGCACCCATCCAGTTTATGCTGATACAAAAGCAGAATTTAACTCTGTGATTTTGCTGCAGTTGGCTCCTACTCTAGTGCATCAAAATTATTGATCAATTTGCAGATCAATTGGAAAGGCAGCCTGAAGAACTGAGCATGAAATACTCACAAAAAACCCAATTCCACAGATATTTTAAAAGTCCACAGAAAGATAAATAAACTTTGTGTAATACTAGCCAATGATTTAGAAAATACTTAGATTTACAAAATAAAGATAGAACTATATGATACAGAGAAACTTCTTTGTAAAGGGGAGGGTGTGTTCCTGGAAGAGAGATGTCCCCAAAATTGCTATTAATTCAGCTATAAAAATCTTTTCACTTTTAAGGGTAATACTTAGAGCAATACCAGTCATTTTCATACTTCAACTATTAAAAAGGAGGAAGAAGATTCATAAACTTAAAATGGCAAAACCAAAATCTAGACCATAAATGGCAGCAACACCTGCTACTTCCCAGAAACTAGCTTGGCCTTGCTGTTTTATTCATAATAACGAGAAGCTATATGGCAATTACAGAGTCCATAATTGAAAGATGGAGTTATACAGAGAGATGATACATTTCATTCATTCCATCTAAAACTGACTTTATATAACATCAGCTCCTGTAAAACTTCACTCATCACAGAAGCAACAGTCACCTCTACAACAGAGCAACTGCTCACATTATAAAGCAATTACTGACTTTTCTACACAGGGAAACTTTTGCTGAATGTAACTGACCCAAGCTGGAAATCTGTCAGCACACCAGCTCATAACTGCTTCTCTAACAAAAACAAGCTTCCATCAGAATTACAATGACCAGAGGTGGTCAGGGCCTTGGTTTTTTTATACTTCTCTTAAATCTGGCACTGCCAGCCACTTGGTGTCTTCTGTAATGACATTATGACTCTCTGAAGCACTAGCAGGAGACTGAACTTTATATCCTACTAAAAGACATCTAACAAAGGTTATAGTTACAGCTCCTTGTTAAACACAGCCACTAGGTTCCAAGGGCATTTTTACACCCTTTTGTATCTTCTGTTAGCATTAATTGCAGGTATTACTTAGAAAGCTAGGCTTCTTCTTGAAATATCAGAACTGTATTTAAATATTCACAGTAGTTGCTATGGGGCTCTGTCTTGGATTTGTGCTGGAAGCAATGCTGATAACTCAGCGCTTGCTTAAATAAACTTCTTTAGGTCTAAACCCCTTAAATTCACTAAGATGTATTTACTGGTTAAATAATCAACAATCTAACACAAAACCAAGCAACATTTTTTTTTCTCAGTCAATAGAATTGTTTAAAATCTCTTTTTTTTTTTTTGTCTGTAATATTCTCATTGGGTTTTATACATCGACTCTTCTGAACTAGAGAAAATTGAAAGCGCCACAAACTGTTGCAGACATATTAGTCTTCCAGTTACTGTAAGCGAACAGTCAAATGCACTAGTCATTTGCTTATAAGCTTCAGGAATATGTTTTGAAAATGAAGACAGCCATCAAAGATGACAGACCCCTGCCTCTCCCCTCCTTAAATCAGGAAATGTATTTCTCCCCCTACTCCACCTACTGGTCTGCTGTTGGCTTTGCCTTGAGAGCTTCCTCTAAAACATCAGGTTTCTTGACCCTCTTCCTCACTAGCCCTCTCCTACAGATTCCTTCTACCAAATGGTATCAGGTAGGGTGAAGTGCCACTGCTCCCCATTCCCTTTGGCAGTTCAGCAGAGAACACACCATGATGGAGAAGGATGGTGAAGTACCTGAAAGTACTCAGTTCTCTCCTTTTATGTACTAGCTATGCTCAGAGTAATGGAGAAAAGCAAGGAAAGACTCCTTTCCCATTTTAATAGAATATAAAATGAACAGTGATAAGAGTTCAAAGTGAAGGCTTACAGAAGAAACTATAGCTCATGTATCATCCCTCTGCTGTTGCTCTCAGTGTGCCCATGATGCACTCTGTGCTGTAAATGATAAATGGCCTAAGCCAGACCTCTCCTAGGCACCGGCTACAGCAGCACCTCCAAAAGCCACTGAAAGAGAATGCTGCCTGCTTAATTTTTCCTCCCAAGTGCTCCATGACATTTCTGGAATAAGACAACTTTTCTTCTTCATAGATCCCACCCTAGAACTAAGCACTTTTACTATAATCCATATAACAGGAGAGGACCTCAGTGACAGTCACATGCCTTCTTTTGTTTTTGAAGTGTTTCAATCCATAGTTCCCCATAGGAGGCAGACACTTTACTATGTAAATTTTAGCAAACACAAAACCTAAAGATCGCTAAACCTCATGATTCTGAATCCTAATGCCATTTGGATGTCAGGCAGAAACACTGCAGAAGGCACAAAGCCTCGATACTACGAGCAGGTCACATTTCTCATGTAGATTCTACTTTCAAATTCCTGCAGATCAAAGTAAAAGTTTATAGATAGTCATTTTCTAAGGCAGGAGTTTATCACAATAGTCAGCATTCAGTATTAAAGATCTTCTCTCCTCCAAATTTAAAGTAAGGTTGCAGGAGTGCTTTAAATAAAAAAAAAATATGTACATAATGTCAGTGGAAGGGAATAAAACCGAAAATATTGAGATGTTGAACCTTAAACACATTATTATATCTAGTTGACTTCCTTTATGTCTCAAGTTTTGGTCTCTAGGTTACCCGTACACTGTAACTCCTTCACACTAATACACTACCACTACTGCTTTCAGAATTTTTTCAATTGATTTGGAAGAAAAGCAAGTTTTAATTGTTTTTTTTCTTTTGCCCTAAAGACAATGTTTTTCTATCTTCAATCAAGCATTCTTAAAACCCAAACTCTATCTTTATTGTGCTTATTTCCCTATTTACCATTTTGTTCACATCATGTGGAAATTAAAATGAGTTAAATAATTCCTGATTTACTCATCTATCGACCCAGAGGAGTTTAAAAAAACAACACAAACTTTTTCTTACCCTTTATAAAAAAGCCTTTAAAGCCATATTCTTTTGTGTCTTTAGAAAAAAAGCATTTGGCAGTACCCACCTAATGAAATCTTGCCATTCATGGTTACAGTAAAAACATTAGAAAAGCCTCACTTGTCATATACAATATGAAATAAATATCAACAGTCTGCATGCATGCTGAAAAAACACCAAAAACTGAGTTGGCCTGAGGCTGCAATTAAACCCACCATACATCACAAACAGCAGACTGACTCTTCTTGGTGAATAGGAAAAAAAATTTAAGAAAGAATGAGAAGGATGCCAGCCAACAGATAGAACCATTCTCACCTGTGCAATGCCCTATTGATTGTGTCTGCATCGTCAAACCTGATAATGCTTCTTTAATGCTTATGTTTCCCCTCCACCCCTTCTTTTTTTGGAGGGGCAGGGAAGGAGCGGTATTCCCTATGTTTCTCAACCTTCCTCTTTGCTCTCCTACTCACGCTTGCCAATAGCGAGCCCACCTTCCAGCTGTGGGACAAAAGGGCAAGCATCTTAGAAAATCATTTCACATCATGAAGGGCAAAGAACAAAGATCAGGAAGAAAGACATTGCTGGCAATATTTCACAGGTCACAGCTAGGACACCAAATTTTTAAGTGCTGAAGTGGATTAGTTAAACATGTCTAACTTTCAACTGAAAACTGGGCAGTTATAAAACCCTGAAGTCTTGAAACTAAAGCAAAGTAACCTCACTAGCTGCAGGTGCTCAATGCTAAACACAAACACCTGCAGAAGTATTAACAAGGTGAGGAGCTCAGGCTCTCAGGTGATTGTATAGACAGAGTACAGAACACAGTGATACCAGAGATACTATCACTGATTAGGGATGAACTATAACCCCACTGAACCTATGGTTTTGCTTTGTCATTAATGCATGCTAAGGTTGTTTCTATTTCGCTGTAAAAGATACAACAACAAAGAACTTTAAGTGCTTATAATTTTCTAGCTAGAACCTGTAACAAAAAGAACCTTATAAAAGAACTAAAATGTGGGCGGAATAGGTAAAAGAGAAAAAAATAAAATAAATTGGTCTAGCAACATTTAAACGATGGCAAATGTAAGTTTAATATAAAAGCATATTGGAACAATTGAGAATCATGAGAGGTTGATTTATTATTTATATAGCATACTAAAAGTTATCTGTAAAGGAAATTGTGTAATATGCAGTAAATTAGACAAAGCTGCACTATAAATTGGGATTAAATCTTAAACTGGTTTTAATATTTAATATGCTATCATGACTTGCATTTTCAATAACGGTTGTTCAAAGTTCAGGAAGAAACTTGAAAGCAGACAGGATCAGTTCCAAACCTTGCCTCCTGGTGACACAAATTAACTCCGATCATGTCTTAATTGCCAAAACCAGACAGAACTCTGCTGAGAACCTGGTCCAAAACTCAAAGAGACTGGAAAAACTCCCATTAAACCCAATAGAGTTGAGATCACAGTAACTGCAAGTTACATAACTATTAGGGCTAGAGAAATTCTATTAACCAGGAATAAAATAATTACAAATCCATTTGGTTTCTTTTTAATTATTATCCCAGTGGAACACTGGCAAAATTCATTCTTTGATCATAGAAAAAATATCATGGTAATAAAAATAATTATCAAAAAGCATTTGGAATTATGCTGTTTGACTTGAACAAAATCAAGACTAAAGTTCAAGAGCTCATTTAGATTTCAAACTATACAGTTCAGTAGAGGCAGTATCTGGGCATGAAGTGACACAGTTGTATTTTTGAGAGCATGCAGGGTGCAAGATACATATTAGTACATACAAGAACCCATTTCATGAGTTAAAGCTAATTTATTTATGGAGTTTTACTTATGGTCATAAACACTGATTTGAAAAGCATTGACCTGCAGGGCTTTGTCCTGCCTCAAACATTTACTATCTGCACTACTGTGAAAAAAAAACCCAAAACAGTTGTCTAACTTACAGTCTATGGCCTTAACATACTGTGCAAAGAAAATAAACCAGAGTCCTTGACCAAAAGGTTTATAACTGAAGATGTCAAACAACAGACAAGTCCAGGGACAGTTCAAGGAAACCATGACACAGCTTTGGTCAGCAATTTAGTCAGTGGTCTCAGTACATTGGCAGCGTAACTCCTGTCAGGAGAGCTCTAAAGAAGAGAATGTTTTTGTTTTCGAGGGCTACAGGGAACATCAAGAGCAACATGGAAAAGGCACCAAGATGCCACAAGCTATGTGGGGCATGTGTACTAAGAAAGAAAAGTAAATCCCTCTTGCCCCAGATCAAAGATGACAGGATAGGCAAATAGTCCATCAGAATATTTTCAAATGAGTATCTCTATATGCTGTTACTGCTTAATTGACCAAATGCAGCTCAGATAAATGTGAGCCAGCCTCACTATGCGAGAACACACTCTGAAATATATTTCTGCTGCTGATTATAAATATAAAAAATAATTTATTTTTACAAAATTCTCAGCAAAAACATACCCAATCTTTACCATGATATAACATTACGATTTCCAGCCTGGTATTACTTTTATGAGCTCCATTCTTTCTTAATAGAAACTTGAATAAAAACTGGTCTGGGCAGATCTTGCTATTTTCTTTCTTTTATTGTAACCATTAAATCGGCTTTCATTTCATTACTCTAATTGTGCCTGGGAGCAGCAACTGCCACCTTAAGGTACATAACCTAATTTAAAATGCTCACATCTCATTCCACCTTAAAATATATTGCAGTACTTAGGATCGGCACAGCAGGTCAAGCTCTACAAGAGCACTGTTGTGATCAGAGGACTTTTTGGCAGTTAAATCAGGAGAAAGACTGAGGCAATGTGAAAAAAGTAACATTTCTCTTGCTTAAAAGACACACAGCAGTTGACATCACCATTTTTTATTTGTTCTTTAAGTGTCTCCAGAGCATTCTTATTTAGGTAGAGATTTCTCACCCAAGGAACATTTCTCAGCACAGCACACAAACATCTAATTCACTAGGATGATTTTTACCATGGGGATTATACATGTAAAGAGCCACCTTGCTGGGCTGTGAGGGAAAAATCCATAATGATGATATATATGTCTGTTTGCGCGATGTGTACAGGTCCCTTCTCCCGTGGTTTCTGACTGTCTCTCTGTCTTTAACTATTTCAAACCTCCTTGTAATTGCACATTACCTCCATTTTACTAATGCAAAACTAAGACACACAAAATTTAAGTGACTACATAACATTATATAAGGGTGCAGAGACAGACCTGGGATTTAAATTTAGGTCTCCTGATTCCCAGGTGAGCACTCCATATAAAAGAAGTTGTTGTGCCTATTCCTTTCTTATTATATAGTTCACTGACTCACCAATACTTCAACATCTCCTACAGCATTGTTTCTGAAAGACTTTCCTCTGGCTAAAGGATTCCAACTCCTGTAGACTTGACCATAAGCTAAATACTCTGCTTGAGGGGCCTAGGGGTAGAACTTCATTAGCAAAAACTGCAATAACAAACCTAAAGTCTTCTTGTAACAGTGAATAATGGGCCAAACCTACACTTGTGGTCTTTAAGGACTAGGAAAAGAGCAGAAGCACATCCTACCTACCTTGCTTTCTGAACTGAAATCCCTGCCTACAATGCTCTGTAACCTGGTGTTACCCAGACCGAGGGTAAGGAAGCCAGTGATGACAGAAAGGGGACAAATCCAGGAGGGAAATCAGGATCTGTGTGATATGGAAGGTTTAAGAGAATTCAGTACAAACAACTCAGATATTTGCTACCTGACTGTATGCATTGGAGGCAAGAGTGGGCTACTTTCCTTTCTGAATCAGCTGGATAGGAAGTAGCTTGCCACCACTTCTCGGATGGCAGCAGCTAAGTAGCTGATATTTCACTGGCTAAACAGATGCTCATTGCATCTCAAAGCCAGAAGTGGAGGTAAAGGACCAAGCAGTCATTGGAATGGACCTACAAAATGATTGCATCCATTCCACTTATGCTGCTGGTTTGGATATGAAACACAAGAGATGCATCAGCAGACCTTGACCCCTCTCCAAAACTAACCCCATTTTGGACATGTACAATAGTGTAACATCTATAATTGCATATTTAATTTTTTTCTCTAAACACCCCTCCCCATCACCTTCCCCCAGTACATTCTCAGGAAATGTACCTAAACTTCTGTGTTCAGAAAAGCCAAAATACCAATTTTGACATTTCTTCAAACCATCTTTTTACAGATATTTTTAAATCAATTTTTTTTCCCCTTCAAACAAATCAGCATATTTTAAAAATTCCTCAGCTGAAGTGTCATTGATGAAATACTCCAGGCTCGGGAACTTCACTACGTGATAAGAATGCCTTAGCTGTTAGCTTAGGCATTCCAAAATGACAGCTTTCAGAAAACCCTGATGCTGTTTTCTTAATGTAAATCAATTGAGTGGCATATGGTTATCCTGTTATGACTTACCGTGCGTATCTTGCTATGCATCAATAAAATTAGAACTTGAAAAAAACCAGTCCTTTAAAATGAAACATGGAAAAAGCACTAACTTAAACACATCATACACATAATGTGCAAATATACATACATAAACTTGATACATATTACATCTTAAATAAATTTATCCTGCTTCAGAGATAAGGAAGTGATAGGTCACCGGAGGCCCAAGGGTCATTCCATTAGCCAAATTGCTACACGTTTCCAGTAGCAGGTTATGGACTTGACGTTATATTCAGTGCAGGAAGAAGCTACCTTTCAGAATATGGCATCATGGATTTATTTGAATTCCAGATTATTAGGGTCCTGATTCATAATTGTTTTTACACTTTGAATTGTTTTCTACAATAGTACCAAACATGGTGAAAGTTTGCCAAGTTGTCTAAACTTTCATTGGTTTCCCTCAAATATTATTGATCCACATTCACATCCTTTGATGAATATTAATCGTTTCCACAAAGTGCAAAAGCCCAGGCAATGGAGACGCTAAACAGTTACCTCCCTAGGTACTTCAGGGGCAGAGGTTCAAAAATCTGCTACATCTCTTCCATATCCATATGCTTATTGTAATCTTGCCATCCAGCAGAGGGACGCAAACATCTCCCTCCTATTTGACTGTGCCTTATGTGTGCTGAATACATGCAATTTTTAACAGGGAACCTTCCCTATGTCTTTTCTCTGAGCAGCTCTGGAGCAGAACATTTAAATCCATGAGGATTATTTTTTTACCATAGAGATTATATATGGTAAAATATGTAATGTAAAGTCTTTGTGATGCCATGGGGAGATCACAGGGTGGGGGAAAAGGCTTATTTTGAAAGAGTTGCTGGAATGCAAGGAAAAAAAATACAGTTACCTGAAAAGGCAGATGGACCTGTAAGCATCAAAGCTTTTAGCCTATATTCAGGCAGCAACCATCTCAGTAACTGGATGATAGTTTCTGTGATGCAGTAACTTTTTTGTGTATATTGGCAGCTTGCTTCTAACTTTGTAACCCAAGTCTCTAGCATGTTTAGAATTGCAGATGTGTGTTCTGAGAATTTGCAGTGTTTGCCAGAAAGACACTATATGATATTAGCACAGTTGGTTCTGAATTTTAAACCGAAATCTGATGTGCCATGACTCACAGCCTCAGGAAAGAATTAGATGAATAGCTCATAAGGGTAGAGACACTGCCTTGAATATCTTCATAGAGGAGATATGCTGAATAATAACCATTATTTCCATATGACAAGCTACCATTCTATTTAGTATATAGTGTGCTGCTATGCAAGTGCCACACAGATAGTTCATACCTGAATTATCTTCAATATGCCTAGAGTACCAGAAATCAACGAAGCTGCAACAGTATAGACCTCACTGATGGCTTGTTCTTTTCAGTTTCTGTCCAGGATGCATCACTGACACCCTTGAACAGTCCACTCTGAAATCCAGGCTGTCACAGCAACTCCACAATTGCTGGATAAAAGCTAGGGGGGTATCCCTGCTTGTGATCTATCACCCCTCTCACTGCAACACGGGCATAC
>JBCJKH010074978.1:0-10963 GCA_039877255.1 Loriculus beryllinus | reverse complement strand
AAGGTATTTCTGCTGTATGTGTGTGCATATGCACAAATAAGAAAACAAATAAAAATCTACACTTTTTTTTTTTTTTTGTATGTACCACAAACTGCAAGATATTTGAATTGCAAGATATTGGATTGCTAGATTAGAGGTAGCTAGAATATTTCAGGCAGCCAGTTAGGCTATCAAAGAGAATTACAGAAAAAAAAGGCAAAAGAAATTATAGTTCAATTATGCACAAATGGATAGAAGCTTGTTTTGTAAATACTTTGTATCTTGTAGAAAGGCAAGTGTGTGTTCTTTTGTACCAAACACATCATTAAGAAGAAAAAAACATTATGAGGAAAAGACTGTGTAAATAAAAAAGACCTGTATACACAGAAGCAGAAAAAAGTGTGAAATATTTTATTACACTTGAAAGTATTTTAATTAATGAAGATATTTTTTTAAAGATAAAGTATTTCTTCACAGCATTTCTCTTTCTCAGTCTTCTTCTCATCTTTCAATAAAACTCTGAAGCAGGCAGTGTGATAATACCCACTGGTTATAGTATCTTTCTGAATTAGAAGAGAAGAAAGATTTCCCCTTTGCAGTTTGGTCTCCATGGTTAAAAATCAAACTCATAACTTTTACCTAAAACTGGAACAATCCACCATCCTAAAATTCAAGATATTAACCATTCATTTAACACATCAAAGCTATGAAATGAGGGATTTCAATTCATCCTGAGTACTCAGTTGGAATTTCAGATTTGTATACAGACTTTTTCAATGGGGTTGTGTGCACCATCTCCCCTGTTTACCTAAAAAATGTTTTTATCTGGACTGTCTTCATGCACTGTATTGCCTTCATGCAATGGCAATAAAGTAATCTCAGGTAAAGGAGAAATTAAATGAAATCAAGCATATTGGAAGGATTCATTTTATCCCATCCGTATCTCCCTTTCTAATTTGGTCAGTGCACTTCTATGTCATGATTCATCTTATCCTAAAGTATACAACTAAAATAGGTCAGATGAATCATACTTAGAAAAATGCTGCTATTTTTCCATTGGTTATAAAGGAAGCCTAGAGGGAAAGTCATAGATAAGGATGCTTCTGTGGTAGATTTCTATTGTTATATGAGTTGAATTCAACCCACGATATAGCTGTTATCAAGCAGCACTGACAGCAAGCATGACTGCAAAAATTGTGACTTTTCCAAAGGAAAGAACAGAAATAAAGAAATTTGAAGGAAAAATACTGATCAGTTAATGATTCTAATCAAGATTTAAGGTACCAGTACAAGCCAAAATACTATCTGAGTATTCAGCAGTTCAAATCCATATGCTTGATTTTGATTCACGGTCCTCCTGTAGCCACGAGGGATGATAATATCCTGTGAGAACTATAGCACAGGACCAACTGGAACAAACTCTTAGCATTTTCTATGAATAAACACAAGTGCTACTGCTCTCAACTCGAGCACTTTGATTTTCTTAGTTAAAAAGAAAAAGAAGAAAATTAATTTCACTTCAGTAGATTTTAAATAGAAGGCTAAGAAACTTCAATAAATCACTTCTACTGAAGTTACAGAAGTAACAGTGTAACAGATGCAAACTGACTGATACTTGTGAAAGTAAAGCTATTGCTGAACACTATCTGAAACAGTTTCACTAAGCCAGTGTAGAGCAGCTACTACATTAAACTCCAATAAACTACTGTAGTGGAGCATTACTAATTTGCTGCTTCTGTGCAAATGAGTTGAACAAGTAGTGGTACTTGAAAGATGAATAAGAATCAACAACATCTGCAGCACTAGGGTGAAGATATTAGGCCTGAAGTAGTTGAGAGGAATTAGTGATAACAGAACTAGGAAGAATGTCAATAAAATTGTTGGATCCTTGTAGAAGAAACAAGGACCTCAGCTGTTCATCAGTCAGTTTGCTAAGTGGGGAGCTTATCAATAGAATGAAACACTCTCAAATCTCCAAAGCCAATTTTAGTTCCTAGCTAAGGCTGTCCTTGGTGCTTATGATTACCATTTCTCTTTTTGTCCTCCATCTTATTTGCTTATGAGTGGTTCTTCTATTATAGCAGCAGCCTCCAGAATATAAAGTTTTACACTAGAATTAAGTGAAAATATAATGGCCTTTGTGCATTTTTGCTAAACAAAAGAATCAGACAAGTTGCAGCAAAATACTGGTACATAAATGCATCTTTTGAACACAGCACTGGTCTGAAAGGCAATCTGGTTTGCAATAGTATAGAGAAAATACTCCTACTGTATCAAAGACTTTGGAAACTATGACTTGTGTAAATAAACAGGAAATACCCACCAATCATAGTGCTTTCTATACCCTGAATATTAGACAACCCCAAGTACTGGCCTGTAGAATCATAGGATGTCCGGGGTTGGCAGGCACCACTGAAGGTTGTCTACTGCAACCACCTTGGTCAAGCAGGGTCACCTACATGTTGCATGCTGCTCAGGGCCATGTCCAGCCAGGTTTTCATTGTCTCCAAAGGTGGAGACTCCACAGCCTCTCTGGGAAATCTGCTCCTTCCAGGAAAAATCACCCTCACAGGAAAAAACAAACAAACAAACAAAACAAAACAAAACAAAACAAAACAAAACAAAACAAAAAAACCCAACACATTTTCCTTATGCTTACATGCAGTTTCCTGTGTTTCAGTTTGTGCCCATTGCCTCTGGTCTTGCCACTGTGCACCACTGAGACCTGTCTGGTAGTATCTTCTTTATTCCCCATTGCCATCAAGTATTTACAAACAACGTAAGATTCTCTTGAGCCTTCTCTTCCCCAGACAGAAGAGTCCCAGCTCTCTCAGCCTCTCTCTGTGTGATGAATGTTCCAAGCCCCTAATTATCAATGTGGTGCTCTGCTAGACTTGCTACATGAAGTCCACTTCTCATTGGAATGGTCAGCCCTGCACTGGGCACAACATTCCAGATATTTCCCACCAGGGCTAAGTACAGCACTGGGGAAGGGGCTGTTCATCTTCCTCAACTTGCTGGCAGCAATTTGCCTAATACAGCCCTAGAGACTGTGAGCCTTTTTTGCTGCTAAAGCACATTACTGGCTCATGGTCAGTTTGCTGGCAACCGTGAAATCCAGGTCACTCCCTTCCAAGCTGCTTTTCGTCTGCTCAATCCCAGCCTGTGCATGGTGTTTGGAATTGTTCTTCCTGTGATGTATTTCCCTTTGTTAAATTTAGTGAGATCCCTGCCTGCTCATTTCTTTAACCTATGGAGGATCCTGTGAATGTCAGCACACTGCTCCGGTACCTCAGCTACTCCTCACAGTTTTGCATCACCTGCAAACATGTTGAGAGTGCACTCTGTCCCCTCATACAGGTCATCAACGAAGATGTTAAACACTGCTGGCCACAATACTGACCCATGGGACAGGCTACTAATGACCAGTCTCCAGCTGAACTTTGTGTCTCTGATCACAACACTGAGCTAAAAATTCAGCTGGTTTTCAACCCTTAGCTGCCCAACCTAGTGTCAATCCTTTACTGTCCATTTATCCTTTACTGTCTATTTATCAGTTACTGTCCATTTATCAGTTACTGTCCATTTATCTGGTCTGTACTTCACTGTTTTGTCTGTGAAAATGTTATAGAAGACTAACAAGGCATTGCTTTCCACTGAGCTAGTCATTTCATCATATAAGGCTGTCAGGTTGGTTGAATATAATTTCTACTTTATAAATCCATGCCAACTATTCCTAATCCTATTCTTGCCTTCAGTATATTTGGAAATTGTTTCCAAAATTATCTGCTCTATCACTTTCCCAGTTCTCATTGTATAGAGCTTTAATATATAGATCTTGTTTTAAAAAATATCTGCATTGGAAACAATCTTCTTATATGAAAAGTCTCAATTTTTGTATTGTACCCATACCAAATATTTGCGTCGTGCACAAGGTTTATCCAGATGGAAAGTTGAAGTTAAAGCGATACTTGGATCAACAAAAATGAGAAAAGAACCTGCATTTAGTCAATCTGTTTAGGAAGAAATTAAAACAAAAATACACAGGACTTGAAGGTAAAGAATAATTAAGCAGCATCCGAATGAAAGCAAAATGGAAGAAACACATAGGCTTTTCCCAAAGTTATGAGAGTCATACTTCCACAGGCAGAAGGGAGTCAATTGCAGGTCAAATACCATCTTGTGTATTTATTTCTTAGCACATAAACTGGAAGTTAAAAAGAGTAAAATCTGTATGACCTACAGCATAGAAACTATACATACATTTCTGATAGCAGTAGCTGAAATCAGATGGGGAAAACATTATTTTAAGTGCTTATGTATATGCAGAAGAGGCTAGAAAATATGAAACTGTGCTGTCCAAGTACATAAGCTCCTTGCTTTTACAATGCAGAATGTTTGTAGATTTAAAACAATCCCCTTATATCAGGTTTACCTGGCAAGGTTCTGGTAGCTGTGGGGCTGAAAGAGTGGCTTCTGGCTTATGTGAGAATAGTGATTGCCCCATACCAAACACAGCTGCTTTCAGAGAGTTTCAAAACAGACTCACTGTTGGTCAAACTGAACCCATCAGTGATGCTGGTGTCCTCTCTGTTATAACATATTTAAGAAAGGGTAAAAAATGCTATGCTGTTGAGAAAGGAGTAAGAAAAAATGTGAGAAACAGCACTTCAGATCCCAGCCTCATCAGTGAAGAAGGAGAGGAGGAGGCGTCCCCTGCAGCCTGTGTGGAAGTCCATGGTGATGAAGTTATCCTCCTGCAGCTCATGAAGGACACTGTCAGAGCAGATATCCACACCACAGCCCATGGAGGATACCACAACAGAGCAGGGGGACATGTCCTTCGTCTTACTGGCCTCAACTAAATAAATAGGAGTAGATAGAACTAATGGTGATGAATCACAGTAATACTGAATGTTTGAAGTTGGAATGGACCTGTGATAGAGTTTTAGTCCAAGGGCCATGCTCAAGAAGAGTAACTTTTACAGCAGTTTGCCCAGGTGTCTAAACAGCTTTTCAATACCTTCAAGTTTGGAGACTCCTCACTGGGAAACCTGTTCCAGTGCTCAGCACCCTCACAGAAAAAAAAGGAGAAAAAACAAAGGTTTCCTGTTGAAGGAAGAAAAGACAACAAATGATGCAAATTCTGATACTTGTGAGACATGCCAAAATTTTGCAATAGAAAAAACAGATATACTTGGGGAAACAGATATACTGAAACTTGAACTGTTCGGATATCATACAAATCATACTGATTTTCAATGTATTCAACATTGCAAGAAGCCATCCGAGCCACTAAGGAAACTTCCTTGCAAATGTTTAAGTGCAGAATCACAATACAGAGGCATAACTTGCTTCTAAGGCTGTAGCACAAGTACAGAATATTGTTAATCATCTTATCTTAAGGGACAGAATCTGACCTCTTTATGCCCCTTGTAATTTAGATGTGCATATTTTAAAATGGGAATTATTATTCTCTGCAGTTGAAAATAGATAATTGTGCCTTCAAAGAAATGTGTTCTCAGGGAACTTTTTCAGTTCTACATATGCAGGGTCAAGAGATGTGTATTTTCTTCAGATATAAAAAAAGAACAAAAAGACATGTTTTGTTCAGATACTATTGTGATTTTGACTTGTAGATTGCCTTCAGCCTGGGGAATTTAAATTGAAACAATATTGTTTAAATTGAAATAATAATTCCAGTATTCCATAGAAGAAGAATGCTACAGCTCTTTATTTACTTTTACAATCAATATCCCATTATTTGTTTACTTAACAAATATAAAATGTATTTTCCTAGAAGCTGTTCACTTAATTTTGAATATATCCTTTTTTGGCTGTGGCTGAGATGTAGTTAATTTTCCCCATAGCAGCCCTCATAGTGTTGTGTTTTGTATTGGTAGCTAGAAAGGTGTTGATAACACCCAACACTGTTTTGGCTACTGCTGAGCAGTGCAGGAGAAGGAGGTGCTCTGGAACAACAGATTCCCCTGCAGCCTGTGGTGCAGCCCATGGTAAGGCAGGCTGTGCCCCTGCAGCCCATGGAGGACCATATGCCAGAGGAAGGGAATGTCCAAAGAAGGCTGTGACTCTATGGGAAAGGGACCTATAAGGATGATGGGGAGGGACTCTTCATTAGGGACTATAGTGATAGGACAAGGGGTAATGGGTTAAAACTTAAACAGGGGAAGGTTTAGATTGGATATAAGGAAGAAATTCTTTATTGTGAGAGTGGTGAGGCACTGGAATGTTTTGCCCACAGAAGTTGTGAATGCTCCATCACCGGCAGTGTTCAAGGCCAGGCTGGACAGAGCCTTGGGTGACATGGTTTAGTGTGAGGTATCTCTGCCTATGGCAGGAGGGTTGGAAATTAATGATCTTAAGGTCCTTTCCATTTCTATTCTTTCCATTTCCATTTCTATGTTTCTGTGATTCTATGAAATTTTATTGGTAAGAAACCAAGACACAGATTTAGGTGAGACAGTGTTTTTCTGACAACTGTGGAGATTTTAATACGGTTTCTTAAGATCATCACATAGGAAAGGATCAAAGTGAAAAGGAGTATACATTAGTAGGTAACGATCAAAGAATATTTTCAGACTTGTACACTGCCACACATTATGAGACTTCATGTATTCAGGCACAGCAGCAGCCCAAAATAAAGGTACCGTCTTTCATTTGTATGGGGTTTCTGGAAGCATTTGATTAAGAAATCTTTTTGCCTGCATTGTGTAACATACTGCAGGGAATCCTGGATTTAAAAATCTTTAAGGACACTTACATTACATCTTCAACAACAGGATAAGAGGAAATGGGCACAAATTGAAATCCCAGAAATTCCATTTAAGCATAAGAAGGTAAAAAATAACCCAAAACCTGTGAGGGTGGTTAAACACTAGAACAGGTTGCTCAGAATGGTTGTGAAGCCTCCATCTTAACCTAAATTATGAGTAACCTGCTTTAGGTGACACTGCTTTGAGCAGGGAGTTAGACACTCTCCAAAGGTGCTTTCTATCTTTAACTATTCTATGACTGCATGGTTAAGTGAGTCCCAAAGAAGAAAATGTTAATGTAAAAGGAAATACAGACATGTTTGTACATAATTTGCCTCTTTTCCCAATCAACAAGGAACATATTTGTTTTTTTTAAATCTTGCATCAGTTGGAACAAAACAGTTATTTGAATTTGGATCTAAAATTTCATGAATCCATAAGGAAAAAAAAACCCCACAACCAACCAACCAAAAAACATTGTTCACAGTATGATGAATGATGACTGAAATCTTGTAGGTATATTTCTTTAAGTGATATATACCATCTTTTTCTAACTTTCAGTTTAATTCTGCTATCAAGTTATCCCAGGAAACCAGAAATATACTTGCCTTTCTCAATAATTTAACCAAAAATATTACCAAAACACAAATTTTCCCAAAAGTGAGAAAGGATGGGAAAGTTTTAAAGACAAAAAACCCTACACCAAAATCCATCCCCCCCCACACGTGTTTACCTCCAGGACAGAAAAAGCAAACAGGTGGATGACAGTTAAGAGGGTAAGGACAGGAGAAGAATATGAAGACTTTCTCCATATTAATCACAATTTGGCTTGCCTTTAAGTTTAAAGTTATGCAGCTAAATTTAATCTGATTTTCAGATGTAGTAAATGCTACAGCTTCATTAACTTCAATACGAATGCTCAGCCTGTTATGAGAGTAAGGTCACGTTTTGTTAGATGCTTAAATATGCATTTCACGGCCTGGCTTCTAGAGGTACTACACACCCATAACATGCACTGAACTCTGAGGGATTTCAACACCTGTAACAAATAGGATGTTAATGTCGACTTCTAAAAATGAAACTTTGTGATTGATTCTGATTAAAGAAATTACTAACACAGTTGTAGAAGAATGGAGTTGATTATATGCAAGAACAGCACTTCTAGAAAATTTTATAGTCTCATTATACTGTGAAAACAAGAAACAATAATGTTTAATATCATTCTTCATTTCAAGTGACATTAAATTTCTTTGATTAGTCAGGCTTCTTCCAAGAAACTTTGTGAAGTTTTTAAATTTTTTGTATATTTTCAAGCTAGCATAACATACTGAAGAAATGTTGAAATAAAGTGTCGCCCAGTTTGGAATTAAAAGAGGACTGTTCATACCTGGAAAAGCTACCAAAGTTCATAAAATGCACTAAAGAGTCAACAAAAAAATTTCTATCATTCAGTAAAGCTGATGGCATATTACAGATATTGGTCATGTAATATATATATATATATATATATAAAGTGAATATAATATATATCAATATACTAATATTATTGGCTTCAAATAATATTATATACAATATACTGATACTATTGGCTTCTTAGGTACTAGTGATAACATAATTAAACAAAAGATTGCCAATTTTGAAGGCTATTCTGTTTGGAATAGCTTTCAACTAAAGATTTCAAACTTTGTCTAATAGGAAGGACTTTATTTGAGCTAAAGGAGTTCTGTCCTTGTAACCCTGACTGGGAAATAAAGTTATAACAGAAGGAGGGAGAGTGATTTTGGAGCAACATTTTACTATTTGTGATCATGTATTGCTTTACTGGGGCTCCAAAGATAATGATGCATTTGGACAGGATGATCTCCTTCATGTCTCTATGTATTTCATGTGGACCATTAAAAATAATTGTACCAGGGCTTGCAGAAAAAAATCATAGCATAAAAAGTTGAAAATTTATGCCAGTCTTACTTATGAACTGTTACAGCAGTTCCTTGAGTTTTGAATAGCCACATAAAGAATTTATCATACCTATTATATTGTAAAGCATTCACAGAATAGATACTCTTAAGGGGAAAAATATCACACCAGTTTTAAATTTAATTTTATTTTTCAGGTGGGACTCACTTCCAGAGTAAGCACCTTAAAGTCAACTGTATAAACGTACACGGGTAGGAGTGTAAGTTCTCATTATGTGGACATTCTGAGCAGGAGCTAGGATGGAGCTCTGGAGTGATTTGGCTCATGCTAAAAGCACATGGTTAGGAATGAAACCATTTGCTAACATGTGTCCTGTGCCATTTGAGAGGCTGTGGGGGATTCAAGAAATTGACAAGGATATGGTAAATATAACACAAGACATTTGAAAGGTCTGTGCACTTTCAGACAAGTTGAAGGCCATATAAGCCACAGAAAGTAAAATGTCTCTAGATGGCATTTTTAGGCGATTGAATCAATTGCAGGAGAGAGTTCAGCTACGTAACCATAGGTGTCTAGCATGTAATTTCTGCACAATTTCTACTAGTCATGAGCAGAATGTTTCAGATGCTACCGGAGTGTGAGATGGGGGACTCACGTGGCACCATCACCTGGCACCACTCAGCCTATTCACAGATAGCTATTTTTTTTCCCCAGTACATGGTCAGATAGATAAACAAGAAGGCACAAGTGACTATATGGACTAAATCTTTGGCCATAAACACCTAAATTTTATCATCTTCATCTGAAAATAGATCATGCATCCTTTTCTGGAGACTGCTCAAATTCAGAGACATTGGCAAAAAACAATAGAGAATTTCAAGAAAATTTTAAACAAAGACTAATCTTTGTAAGATTCGCGATGCAATGATATAAGCACAAAACTGATCATTAAATGGCTCTTCTAATTGCTTAAAAGTAACATAAATACAATTCCTAATAGATGTTCTGCCATGTTTGAATCATTTTACACTAATACTAAAGGCCATTAACAATTCCTGTGATATAAAGATGCACACTTTTCCAGTATTGTGTTAAGTACAATATTATATCCAATATAATCTTTTTCCCCAAGTGAGATAATTTTTTTCTTTAAGTGAGCTTAGGTCTGCCATAGAAGTTAATTCCTAAGGCTGTTCGGCAGTAGTTTTGAAAAGCATAGTTCTTACTACTTTGCAATGGTAAGTCAGAAACTGCATCAGCATTTTGCTTTCAATCCTGCAATGCTGTCTTATTCAGTTATTGACTATTCATGCATTTAGCATTTGTCATTGATATTTACTTTAAAGAAACAGAATTGTTTTTAGAGAAAAGCGATTCAAGGCAATGAAGTTCTGCAGTGATCAATCCCCAGAACACTTAGCTTTCCTAAGCAGAGTAATAAATATGATGTCATAAGCAGAGAGCTTGCATGCAGTAGCATTTATTTCATTAGATATGCAGTACTTAGTGCATGCACTTCTGCAAATACATTTTAGCATTGGCATAATTCTGTAGTAATTTATGTGTAACTCTTACCAAGACTGTATCTTTATGACAAGAGTTTCCAAGAAAATACTCTAATGTTTTCTTGTAATTCCTGAAATGGCTTATGGCTTCCTATTCCAGTAGAGTATAGAATTGGGAATCTTTATTTAGACAAATTATTTATCTTTGTTTAATGGCCTTTATAGGAAATGGATGCTAGAAAGCAATATTCTTCTTGATATATGCCATAGCAGATAGACAAAGAGCAGAAATCCACAAAAAGGTCTATCTTAATGCAGTTTCCTCTACTTTTTTTTTTTTTAATACTTACATAAATTAAGCTAAGGCAGAAACTTAAAAAGAAGAGATTTGGAGTGAAGTGACTGATCAGAACTTAATAGTTGCCAGAGTAGTCTATATTCTTCTTGTGATACTAACCTCTTAGCGTAGGTATACAAATACCACAGTTCTCAAGATCCATAGACAATCAGAGGAAGGTTAAATACTGCCATCTGTTCTAAAAATAAGTGACCTTTAATACTTGTAAACAGCTAGAGTAACAGCTCCATTAGATAGCAACTGAAAAGTTTTTGTATACCAGCTATCTTCAGAAGGGAGCTGAAAATATCGCCATGATGTGCAGGGAATTGTGAACATACACAGAAAACTTTAATTTACATGGTACCAAGCACCAATGGTTCTACCATGTACCAAGCACCATATAAAATGTACCATGGTAGCAAGCACCAGCATATCTATGTTTGTATCTA
>JBCJKH010074967.1:7616-29495 GCA_039877255.1 Loriculus beryllinus | reverse complement strand
TTAGATTGGATATAAGGAAGAAATTCTTTCCTGTTAGGGTGGTGAGGCACTGGAATGGGTTGCCCAGGGAGGTTGTGAATCCTCCATTCCTGACAGTGTTCAAGGTCAGGTTGGACAGAGCCTTGGGTGCCATGGTTTAATGTGGGGTGTCTCTGTTTGTGGCAGGGGGGTTGGAACTGGATGATCTTAAGGTCCTTTCCAGCCCTAACTATTCTATGATTCTATGATTCTATATATAATCTTTTTTCCAATAAAAAGAACACACCATTCCTGAAAGTAATTTAGCTTCCCCTCTGAAGGCCACTTCCATCAGCATTTTCTGCTGCCTATCTCTCAGTACTCATCCCACTAATTTGTATGGAAACTGCCACATCACTATTTGCCTGGTGTTCGTATACCTTGATGTTCTAGTTCTTTCACTGTATCCATAGTCAAAACCTGTGGGTTTTATTTGGCTTTCAGTGAGAACTTTTCTGTTTTTCCATGCTGAACCCTTCATCACAGGAGCATGTCCAGAGTATGATCAAAGAAAATAAGCAGAAAAGTAATTTTGCCTCTTTGTTTCATACCCTTTTTCCTGACTTCTTTATAGTGATAGTAGCAACACTCCCATGCAAGTTAGGAACTTCCCTATGGACTTCAAACATCTTTCAGGATTTCAGTGGAAACTGTTGGCTACATGTTCCTTAAGTTCCTTCTTTTTCAGTAACTTCTGCAGATTGTCATATGGACACAAAATGTGCTTGGGACTCCACAGCAGCAGGAGCTGTACTGTCACCATGCCTAGGGAACAGGCTTCAGCTAGTTGGCCTGAGTAATGTTAGCTCAGAGGCCACACACCAGTTTGTAGATGCCATACTTTTTTGGTAACAGAGGGCAAAAACTGCAGTCTTATCCCAACTGCTATAGAAAACCAGGAATAAAGTAACCCCTTTGCTCATAACATTACAAGCCATTACTTTATAAGGGAAAACAACTTCTGAGACATTCATGGAGACCTTCCTGCCTACATCCAATTGGCTGTTGAGGAATGAGGCTCTGCTAAATATGTCTCTGGCTTCTTTTTATTTGGGGATTCCTTTCATCTTCGTAGCATTAGCAGAATATCTAAATGTTTTGGTTTGTCTGGCTTCAGGCCCTCTCCCCTACCTCATCGATAGGCTTTACACATCCCCACCCACCCATTTTGAGAAAGACAGGAATAAATAAGCTTTAGGGAGCAGAAAGTCCTTCTGCTAACCTGATTTATTGCAGCTGTCACACAGTATGTACCTGCAAAGTGTCAGGTCGACCATAAGCTGCCAGGACTATAGACTAGGTTTCTCTATGATTGTCAGGCTCTTGCACTGGTCTCTCCTAACAACTAAGAAGAAACAACTCTAATCATTCTCAAAGATGGAAGTTTTCAACCTAAAAAGTTTGGAAAATAGTTATGCCAGTGTTATTCAAGAGCTACAGGATACAGTGTTTGCTTCCTGGGCCTCTCGAGCAGGGTGATGAAGCATGTTAATTCACAAGCTTTCTTCATCTTCTTGACAAGGTATCTTCCTCCATGGTAGTGTGGCAAAGCTATCCCTTATTCAGAATCAAAGGAGCATATTCAGAGTAAAAATGAGCTAATGGCTCCTTCCCTGTCCTTCTTAGATAAATAAATAGAACATAAGAATGAGCCCTGGGTCAGGCTGATATCCATCTAGCTCAGTATCCTGTCTCTGAGATTTCCTGATAGCAGATGCTTAGGAAAGAAATAGGACTTGTAGTGATAATTTTCCTCCTATATCCTTTCTACTTCTTTGTGTGTAGCATAATGATTTCTTGAGACAGGAGTTTGTATCTGTATCTTCATGCATAATAACTGCAAACAGATTTTTCCTCTATAAATCTGCGTGATTTAAACACATGGTTTTGGAGACAGAGTGTCCTCAATTATTATTTTTTTTTCAATGGAATTAAGCTCTACATTTTATCTGCAAGGCAGCATCCATAGCTCACACTCCAGCTGGCATAACCGTGCCTAATATTAGAAACAAAACATCAAATATACCAGAAGCATAGTCAAAGGAACACTGTCTTTACACCAAGAGCTGCAAATCCACCAGAGATCCTGGATGAGCACCAAGACCACTGGCCAAGGCTGAGCTCTGCCCCACTGTGTGAAAACTCCTAGCAGCCCCTCAGTAGCTTGTTCGCAGGTCATGCAGACATACCTGCCCTAAACAGACTGCAGACGAGCTTCAGGATAATGTTACACTGGCATATCTCCTAACAGGCCTCCCCAGTCAATTATCTGAACCTCTTTGGTAACATGCTATCTGAAGTTGTCAAAATGTAAATGCAATCTTCCACCATATTGCTGTACTCCTAAGACCTACACAACATGTGCTTGGGGCAGGCAGAGCACAGGGGTCCTTCCTGCACAATAACTTCCAGGCTCCCCAACCAACATATTCCCAGACTGACAGTAATGAGGAGACCAAGTTTCCACCACATTTTTGGAAGTGGTTGCTGTGTTGTTATCTTATCAAAAGAAAGGCTTCTAAATGAGCTTGCATATTAAGAGAAATCAGATCATTCCTATCACAGAAATTTGCTGGAAGCAGATGTCGTAAGGCATGTCGTAAGGATTAAACCTGTCGACCCTGTATGCCTTGTTACATCAAGCAGCTTCACAAGCTCAAGTGCCTCTATCAGCCCTTTTGGCTAGCCCACCAGCAAAGAGTGAGGAAAAAGACCTCTCCAGGGCAATTTCTTTCACTATCAAATTTAATAATTTTCTGTAGTGCCAGAGTTTCATTTTTTGTGACTGGCACAGCTTCTTTGTCCATGAGCTCTGGATGATGGCAAATAACAGACATCAACAAGGAAGTACCTACCTCTCCAGATGGCCCATCCCTGCTCTCCAGCCCCTTAGCACCTGGGCTCGATGGATGCAGAGCAGTTAGGTGTCGCTGCTGGGCAGAACAAGGAGACACGGCCCTGCTGCAACTTCCTTATCTTCTGTATGAATCACTCAGCACAACCTGTAACCAAACACCTCTTGAGAGTACGGCTGAGCTCTTTCTTTGAGCCTACATGAGAACCACCCTATCACAGTGAAGGAATTGGAACGTTATGTGGCAATAAAAATACAAGGGGAAATCCACAACCTGTGTGACTAAAGTGAACACATACTTTTAGAAAGACCTTATGGTAAAAAGGAAATGTACTTTGGGGATGGCGTGCAGCTCTATGAGAGTATACGCTGTCATTTGGAATTGCCAAAAATAACATGGCAAATGCAAACATATTTAACTCATGTGCATTTTCTGTACCACGAAAAAAGTCAGATGTCAAGTCAAAGGACTGCAAAACAGTTTGGGGCTTTTTATTTTAACTCCATGTGGGAGGGTGCTGAAAGAGCCAGCAGTAAATTTGGGCATACCACAATGCAGCAGATTTGGATAGCCTGCATTCATCCAGGTGTTCCACAGAACAGCCCAAAGTTCATCCAGGACAATTAACAGCTATTTTCATTAGTCCTTAAAAATGCTTAAGGGGTTTTCCCAGAACATGGAGAAAGGCAACAAAAATTTCAAGCACGTAATAGCAGGAAGTAGCTAATTATGAACTTGCCAGATGAACACACCACTCAAAGTTAAACTATCACAGCTGCCAATATAGAATCCAAATAATAAAAAATAAAGGAGATCATATAACAAGTGCTGATGAATAAGTCTTTATAAAAGTGAATTATTGACAAAATTTATATGAGAAGTATTACAAACATAGCTGTAAAAGCCCTATAAAGACTTACTTTCTAAACCATGAGCTAATTAAAAATAAAGAAAATGTAGAATCGACCTATGCAGAGCAGCATGAGAAGTGTCTAGCTGAAGTCTCACAGCAGAGCAGCACAAGGAAATCTTTGCTGAGTGGGTGTGATTCTGTGGGACATTCCCTACCCATCATTGGCTATGCACCTTCATGCCTTTATCTGAACAATAACATAAGTTACAGATAAACATCACAGATAAAGTGTATGTGTTTTTATAACTTGCTACAACCTACCTTATAGATCTATGATAAAACAGAATCCTCTCCAGCAGAATCTTGTTTATAATATGAAGCCTTGAGAAAACTCTTTGCATCTCCAAGCCTGTGCAAAAGGATCTCTACCCCCATCCATCGTACTTTTGATGAACACCATTGTGGTTGATGGAAACAAGGCACAGACAAACAGCCAGCAAAGTGGTGCCTGACTCACCACAGGCTGCAGGAAGGATATGACTTTGCTGGTGCTCTCCTCTGCCTGTGTGCAGCATCAATTTGCCTCTGTCACCTACTTGCACACATCCTGACTGCTGCTCGGGCCTGTAAGACACTCCTTGTACCTGCTATCGTACTCCAGGAGACTGACAGCTGACAGAGGTTGGTCACTTAACCAGAAGGAACTGAGCACATAGCTATTACTCATGCTCTAGCACGTTCAGCTTACGTAGCTCTCCCCAAACAATGCTCCAGTCTCACAAGAGGACTGAAGCAGGCAGACTTTTTGCATTTGCTTTGAAAATGCATCTTAGTTATGTAAGGTAGTTTCTTCCTTCTCTTTCTTACAGAGAGTCATAAGAACTATGGGAAATTACAGATAACATGCTGTTTCTGTTTAATAATTTTCTTGGTTTGCTGAAAGTGTAGCAGCATCTTCCAGCTAAATGTAGAGGTTTTTTTCCTCTTCCACCAAATGTGTTTTACATGCCCACCTTTAACTGTTTACCCAAATTCTCTATCAGACCAAAGAGCAATGTTTTGTTCTTTCCCTTTTATGAGTGTAAAAGACACTTAGAAACAAACTTCTGAAACAAACATAACTATCTTTCAGAAATAAGAAAAAACACAGAATTCTGCAAAGCTTTTGCTCATTCCAGCCCGTTTCAATACCAATTGTTGCAATACCAATAACAATTTGTTGCAATATCAATACCAGTTGTTGGGCAAAAACTGTCAGGACAGAGGTCTACTCAGCCTATAGCCCAGCTGGAGGTTTTTCCAACCTAAACTGCCATTTGATTCATTTCTTAACTAGTTAATGTCCTGTATTGCACACACATACAAATATAGCGTGCCCATAAGAACCGGTACAGATACAGCTTTTCCTGCTTTTGGCTCTCCATTCCATTGATAGAAAGCAACCATCTGCTTGGTTTCACTACAGTTTTCAGGGCTTCAAGAATATCCCAAGTACCTACAGGCAGAAAATGTTAAAGCTTACTGATTCATTTCCTGTTCTTCTTGCAAGTCAGTAACAATAAATAAAAGACGAGGTTTTGTATACCTCTGTCTCAGAATTATGGTTCCTACCACATTGTCAGTTCTCTAAGCGCTTCCCAGGTTTCTGTTTCTTCGGGTTCCTCCCTAGTAACTTTTTGAATAGACATAGTAACTCCTTTCATGGCTGCAAAACACTGTTACCCAAGGATCCTGAAAAAGCCTGGATAGTTTCCACATCATGATACCAGAAATACAGTTTCAGCTTCCTAATTAGAGCCTGTTACTTACTGCATTGTATTTAGCTGTCTCTGAGAATTCATTTACAAAGCCAAATGCTCAGACCTCTTCAGCATAATATAAATCTTCCTCTGCACACTGATTAGTCTGTGTTACACAGCATGAACACATTGTTTAATAGGAGAAGAAAATGATGTAATTAGAAGGTCTTCAGCATAAACTGTCCCCTTTTCTGAATCCCATTTAAACAAAGTAGTGTTGCTATAGTATTTTATATCATTAAAAACTCACTGCCATTTGCACTGCAAATGGCCAGGCCTTCTCAGAAAAATGGGCTGGAGGCAACAGGGGACAACCACACTTGGGAAAAAGGGCTGGAATGTGTTTTCTTTTTTCTGCTTACACAATACAAACTACTGTTTTCATGAGAGCTAAACTTCCTTATTACCTTGATTTTAAAAATGTATAGTTATTCTTCTATAGATTTGGCTTTGTCAGATCCTGGTTTTCATGTACACGCCTTGAAAAGAAAACATGCAGGTTTTTTACCAGGTCACTTAGGGATAATGGAACAGTACCTGGGAGAGCAAGAAACAAGCTCCATATAGAAACAGCCCTTCACTGCACCAAGCCAAGGTGCCCCAAGCTGCTGCCACGAAGCAAATGCAGGGCAGACCAGGCTGCCCCTTGGAGGGGCTGATGGACAAGGGAGCTGGCAGATAACCCCATCTCCCAGAGGGAGGGAAGTCCTGAGTTACGGATATAATGTGCTTTATGCACATGTTCTGAAGTTTCAGCTCCAGTAAAAACAACATCAAAATTACTATCAGTCTTAAGTAAAATCATGGCTCATCTTAGTAACTCAATGAAAGCTGACAATTTGGTCCAAAAACTCTGCTTCAAGAAGGTAAGACAATTTCCTTACACTATTATAGCAAAGGAATGTGAGTCTTTCTCCATTTCTCACATAAAACTGGGGAACTGATCTCCTCTCAGCAGGCTACCTCTAGACAGGGGATTTCTGAGTATTCCCAAGCTGGGTGAAATGCGTGGGAAACCTTTGGCTGTTAAAACTGTGGCCTGCACTGCACCAGACTCTCTTGCTTATCCCAGGGAACCAGAAGAACATGTTTTGCTGTTCATCCCTCTGCAGTCCCCTGTCCAGTCTCCCATTCTGGTGTGTGAGCTGGCTGACAGCAAGAGAAGCAGCTACTCTGCAGTGCAGAAAGGATGCCTCTTCCGAAATACTTGGCTTCCAAGAAGTATTTGAGAAATTATTCAGTTGAAAAACATCACTGACATCTTATCTGGGAACTTAACACACTGTTTTAGGCAGCAAATATCAGTGTATCCCTTCTTGTTATCACCACCTCTGGAGACACACAGCTTCTAACCCACCATTTAATTGCTGATAGGAACCACCAACAGAAAATAATGAACTGCATTTTGGTAGAAATATAAATTAGTCTGTACAACATACTCATTTCATTTGTTTCATGCTTATAAAAGCTCGACTATGCAGCAGGCTGTGCAGCTGAGCAGAGAAGATATGACTCACTCCTGTAGCTGCATGAGCTACGCAGGCCTCTTGTCTGTTAGTGCAGATGTGTGGTAGAAGTGAGTGAGTAGGTGAAGGCAGGGAACAGTGACAGCCCCACCACCTCCACACCTTGCTCTTACCACAGCAGCCCCCCTCTGCCAGAATTAACCCTTGATCGTCCACCTGAAACACAGGCCCTGGTTAGAAGTGCACAGTAGTGGCCAGGAGGCAAACATTCAGAGCAAGATCATTGCATCTTGTTCTCCCTATGAAGAACGTTTGATGTCTCAGAGGGTGATGAACTGCATCTGAGATGTTAGTGGGAGGGATAAATCTTTTCACAGCACTGTCCCTCCCCTTCCCCTCCCCCTCCCTCCTCAAAGAATTTCAAAGGTTGAGCAATTTGCCTCAAAGAATGAGTTTGAAGTCTCAGCTACAAGGCGTTGCTTTCTCTAAGTGTGCTACTCTCACATATTAGAAAGAGGAGCATGACAGAGCAAAGCAAACTGGTAGAACTACATCCCAAAAGACATATTACTTACAGTGTCAGAAATTCTGATCAACTGTGGTATGTTAAGATCTTTAAAAATGTTTCCTTTATGTTCTCCTCCCCACCACCACGTGTAATAAAATTTGTCTTAGATAACTTTAAAATTATTATGAAAATTTCTTTACTTACAGGGTGGTTTTTTGAGTGTCACTTAACATCGGAAATAAAGGCATCTGGAATGTCTGTTACTGCCATCTTCAGATCAAAGTTTAAAAGCAGAACTAAAGACCTCCTCTCACTTACATTTACCTTTTAACACCAGACATTTCTGTACAGATCTTTCCTCAGTCGTTCTCAGTACAAGGATTCAGCCGTAGATTTCACTCACAAGTGCAGAAAACTGATACTACTCACAGACTGAATGACCTGTGCTCTGAGTAAGCAGTGTCTGAAGGGGAAAGGTTTGAACACTTACCTCTGGAGAACATCTAGCCTCCCCAGCATATTATTTCAAAAGCTTTTACAGCTCCTCTGTTACACATTAAACAGTCAGCACTCATTGTATGTCAAGCTTTGCAAACATTAAAGCATTATATTAGTAATACCATCCTCAAAAAACAACTAAGAGCAATTAGCTGGAAAAAAGAGAAAAGAGCACCAGCCAGCCTTTGAAGCAAGGGGCTGCCTGCTGTAGTTCTGTAAAACACTTAAAAGAGATGCATTTACAATATATCAAGTCACAAAATAAAATTTTAAGTGAGCCCATGTGATGCGCAAACTATTTGCTAAATAATGCAACATTCAGGATCTCAGCACTCACTGGTAGAGTGCACACACAGAGGAGTGGGACAGGATGGTCCCATGGCTAAAATGAAGTCAATAATCAACCCTAAGCTAGAAACACATCTACATTTATGGTAAAGTTATAGTGATTGGCTGCAAGAGCCACCGGGCATTCAGCCAATTTGCTTTCCCAGTGTAAGGAAATGCTCAGTTTGTTTGAAAAATGATTTTCTTTTTTTTTTTCCCTGCTGTGAAGAATGTATTGACGCCATCAAACTGGGTCTGCTGAACAAATCATGGATCCAGGGGTGTGTCAAGGACTTAAAATACAAGAGAAAAGATACTCATTTGTTTCAGCTTTCTTTCAGAGCGACAGGAACTATTCCCAGTTCCCCTCTATCACCTTCTTCAAAGAACTGCCAGAGAGGACAAGTGACTTTGCTACAAGTCTTGGATCCACCTCTGTTTTGCTTCATTCTGTTTCGTTGTGTTTGCACTCTGTTTTGTTGCTAGTGTGGGTTTTCTTTAGATAAACTCTAGCATCTATGGCTCCACGGGCTTGCATGGAGACCTCATAGCAGCCTTCCAGTGTCTGAAGGAGGCCTATAGGGATGCTGGGGAGGGACTCTTCATTGGGGACTGTAGTGACAGGACAAGGGGTAATGAGTTAAACAGGGGAAGTTTAGATTGGATATAAGGAAAAAGTTCTTTACTGTGAGGGTGGTGAGGCACTGGAATAGGTTGGCCAGGGAGGTTGTGAATGCTCCGACCCTGTCAGTGTTCAGTGCCAGGTTGGACGAAGCCATGGGTGGCATGTTTTTTTGTGGGGTGTCCCTGCTTACAGCAGGAGGGTTGGAACCAAGTGATCTTAAGGTTCTTTCCAACACTAACTATTCTGATTCTAAATATTGGGATGTTTAAAAGGTGTACAACTTGTGATAGGTGTAATATGTCCAGCTTGCAGAAATATTGTCAGTCCTGTGTGCAGGAAGGTTGTGTTCTTAATTAAACATGTGCTGCCTGAAGCCAGTCCACAAAAACATAAAGCTGAGAGATAAGATGGAAATAGCTGTCAGATGTGCAGCGTCTCGTACTGGAGAAGCCTGCTGTCCTCCAACATGAAATGCTGTATCTTTTTAGAGGGTTGTTAGCTGAAGTTAAATAACTGGTAAGACAAGAAGGGAGGAATGGCAATGTTAAAGCATTATTGATGGTGGACTACAGTATAGGCTACCACAGTATTAGGGTATTGGGACTAAAATTTGACACTTGGTACCTTTAGAGTCCCTGTTTTCTGTGCTTTGTTACTGCTGCCATTCGGACAGGTCCCACCTGCACAGTGTCTGTGGAATTAGGAGTATTACTGGGAGCTGACTCATGAAGTTACTATGTGCAAATGTGGGGTTAGTGTGGGAAACTGGCACAAATTACCAGGTTCTTTAAAAGTAAGTTTTCTAATTCAGAAACCCCGAACCAAGACTATTTTTGTTTCTTCCTTTGGCTAATTTATATTGATGTCCTTTTGGTTTTTATCTTCATTGGTTCCTTGGAATCAAAATCTTGATTACTTTTGTCTTTATAATGCCTTTGGCTACAAGGAGCAATTAGAAATACAGATTGCTTTTTCCCCCATAGCATTACAATTAACTGCATGTTTTGTTTGGTTGATACTGTTCTTACTTTCAGCCCTGATTATTCTCTGTCTTATTTTTTCATCATCAGGTTTTTCAGTGTCTCATTACCAGATTTTTTTCTTTTTGGGTCATTTCCTCTCATTAGCATTTAAAGTCTTCAGGTCTCTTCTGTCCTTGCCTTGAATCTATTTTTATTTAAACAGTTTACTTTTCTCCCAGCTCATGTGTGTGGTGTATTTTGTGTTTTTACAATTTCTTTCATTGTCCTATGTGTTTGTTCTTTCTTTTGTCCTTTTTTACCTTTTGCTGTGTATCATCTCTTCTTGCCCTTTGTGGGGTTTTTGTTTATCTCCCCTGGTCCCCTTGCTTACTAGCCACCCAGCAGCTGAGAGTATTGCCCTTGCAGTCTGGCTGAGGAACCAGAGGAAATTTGAGAGAGCAGGTTTCACCATTGTGTTTGTAGCAAAATACCATTTTTGGAGTAGATGTTTTCTGAAGCTGAAAGACCCAGATTTTGTTCATGCTTATAATGTCTAGCTTAACTAATTACACAGCCTTTCTTCCCATGAGGCAACAAAACTGTTGGAAAGCCCTTGCTTTCTACTGCTGCTGAAGTTTATGTTATAGTCTTGCTTCTGCAGATTCCAGATGAAAGGTTTTGTGTTTTCTAACAGTCACACTCAACTTAGTGAAAAGTTAATTTTTATTCTACTTTGAGTTGCACGACTGTAAAAAGTCCTTTTTAGGCAGCACAAGGATCTTCAAAGGCTCAGGCTAACATGTATTTAATATTGCATCTGTGTGTTCTGAGGGTATTTTATTTTGTTTACAGTAACCTGTCATACTTACCAGTGACCATTCTGTCTTTCTGATTTCTTTATAGATTGGGAAGCAATTTCTTTTTAAAGATCCACCTTTCAGGAGTGTTCTGCTCAAAGATAAACCAGTACTTGTAGATTCATAAATTTAAGATGAGTCACCAGATTTCTGCAATTGTTCTGTTTACTTGTTTTACTCGATCTTCTGGTCCTTTGCAGGATATATGCATTCCTGCTGCAGAGCAAGTGTTCTTCATGTGAGGAAAGATTGCTGTTTATTCATGCAAAATTCTTAACATATCGTATCTCATATGATAGGACAAATGATAGGTCTCTGTTGTAAAGTATCTTGGATTTTAAAAGGCAAGAACAGTAAGACATGGAAGAAAGAATGATGTATGGTTTTGATACGGTTTATAGGAACTGCAGATTTGTTAAAGAAGAATGACAAAAATTAGTATAAAGGAACTTGCAAGATCCAGGAAAGACTGTTCAAGTCCAAGGACTTTATGGAGAATGCCTGGAGGAAGAACACCAGAATTAGAGTATGGAGGAAATATGCTGTAAATGTTGATTTGAGAATTAGAGAAAGAAAAGATAAAAAAGCAAAACTATGAATTGAAGGATTATAAAGGAAGGGGAGGGATGAACAAACCAGATTTGACTGATCATAGTTTAAAGCAAATACGGTTGTTCCGAGGAGGACAGTTGCATGTTTCTGGGCTTTTGGCTCACTTCCTGAAGAGCTGAGGCTCATCTGATCACAGTCTCCTTGACAGAGTTCCTGCAGGTCCTGGAGTAATGGTTGAACTTCGTGATCTTAAAGTTCTCTTCCAACCTAGTTGATTCTATGATTCGGTAATTCTAAAGATGGCCACTTCCTGCAGGTTCTAAAAAAAAGGCCCTTGTACAAAGGGGGAAGAGTGCATTTATTGGATCTTCAGTGACATCTTTTTAGATACTGTTTAGTCCATACAGGAAAGATGTTATTGGCATGTCAGCACTGTGGAAAGTGTCACTGAACCTTTCACATCTTACCAGTTAGCAACAAATCCAGACACAAATCAGTAGAAGACTTGGCTTCATTAGTTGAGTTACTTGTTTAAGTTTACAGTATTGTTACCAAGTGCTTTTTAAGGCAGTATTCAGCACTGTGGGAAATGTTGATCCTGAACAAAGCCTTTGGGTGTCTTTCTCATGAGAGTAGTGCTGCCTTTCTTCTTTTAATGTAAGAGGATGGTAGTTCTGCTCAGTTATTTTACTTTGAGATAGCTCTAGAATTCACAGCTTGGCTTGACAGGACCATAAGCCAAGGCTCTGCTTTCACCAGAAGACTGGACCAGCTGATTATCCTGGCTCCTTCCTGACCTATACTTTGCTGTAATTTTCTGAATTTGACCACTAAGTCAGCTATCTGTGCTGATAGCACGTTTTATCTAAGTGCCTTGAACACATTTAAAACCATAAGTGTCATAGTAGTCTTGAGATACGGATCTTATGCTGTCTTGATTTAAGTGATGTTATCGGCAGGATAAAACATCAGCAAGACCATAACAAAACATCCTCTGGCTGTCAGACCTCATCCTCCCCTTTAAAGATTAAACTGTACTTCATTGACAGTTGGGGTACTGAAGGGCAATTTGAAATACATTTAACATGAGGAATGGCTAGTTTAGATTAAGTGGAGGAGATGATTAAAAAAGTAAGGCTAGTCTCTGCTGTATCATCTATCAGGAATTCTGGATGTGAGATTAATTTGGTTCCTTTAGACATGCATACATTAATACACAGTTGTACTGTGGCTAGAAGGAGCGTGATTTTGGCACTGACAAATGTACAAAACATTTAAAAATAAATCTTAAGGGGAACTCGCAAATTCAGTACTTGATAAGTGACAGCAGATGCTGCTTTGCACTAGACTAATATTGTTGTACAGATACTGTTAAAGCATTGGTTTCACAAGTATACAAAAATGAACAGGCTTAATATAGCAGAAAATGCAGTTTTATTTGTTAGTTTTATAATATGTACTTGTATTTTTGAATTGGGAAAACAAAATAGGTGGTGGTTTTGGCATGTTATAATGAGTTTCAGGCCTGGATGATTTACTATTCAAAAAGTTTGAGGAATGGATCGATATCTATTTGTAAAATGGAAATGTTTTCTCCAGAGAGAGAAATTTTATTTAGAATGCCAAGCACTTGGCATTCAGTTAATGAACATCTTGTAACATTTACCTTTGGAGTTGTCTAGTCTACATCTTGACGTTGATTTCTAGTAGACTTGCAGTTTCTGTGTTTATGGTCCAGTTGTATATGTTAGATGCTTCAGAAAGTTTGCATTCTGGAGGAGGAAAACTTTATCTCCTATGTTTGGGAAACTTGACTTGGAGTTGTTTTGCTTTCTGTTTGTGAGGAATGTATGGATCACATTTACATATTCCTTTACAATGTGGATTTTAGGAAATCTAGCCAATACTTGTTAGTAAAACTTTAAAATTTCCATCTTTCTAACAAACTTCATTACTGTAGTCATCAGAAGTGATTTTAAGTGTTATGACTCTGATCTGCTGTAGTCTTTGCTAACAAACTTCTGGCTGTTCACCTCTCAGAATTTCTTTCGCATCTTTAGCTTCAGTTTCACCTCTTTTCTTTTGTGCTTTTCTTGAGGGTGGAAGTGCCACTTGCATATGTTTATGTAATAAATTGTCTTGTATTCCAGGAGAGGGTTTTCTAGTGGAAGCTGGCTGAAATTGGAGATGTCTTTTTAATTTCCAGTTGAACCTGCTAACTGTAAATGCCCTGTTGTGATATTTTATTAAACCCACCCTACTGTAGCAACTTACAAAATGGTTTGATTTCATGTTTTTCAAATCTGCTAAAACATTGAATGTATGGTTTTATGGATAATTTTAATGTGAGTGATAGTGGTGGCTCACTGAAGAATCAATGTGATTTAAAATTGCTGATAAAACATAGGTTAATTGTCTGTATTTGTGATATAAGGGATAATACTAAACCACATTGCATTAAGAGGAAAACAGAACTGCTGTAGTCTTGATAAATTGACACTTTGTACAAGATCATAGCAAGTGGGAGAGATTGGCTTTCTCAAGATGATATGAAAGTTGGAATTTCTTTTTGTGGGAGCTTATAAATAAATGGAGACTGGCTTGACTCCAGGGAAATGTTTAGCTCACAAGAACTTTCCATAGACATTTAAATCAAATATTTCATGTTTATGAAGCGGATAGAAACATTTTAAAAGTTCATATAGAAGAAACATTCAACAAGTGTTTTGCCAATTCATAACTTTGTCTGGAGATGAGGTGTGTGCGTATGTATGTGCCTTTGGCATCACAGACATTTGTTTCAAAGCACATAATAAAATTAGGAAGTTTGTAGAAAGCTCCTGGGATAAAGAAGCTGCGTGTCTTAAAGGCAGATTCTCTGCCTCGGAATCCCTGAGCATGTGGATTATGTAAAACAATGATGAGCGATGTTTGAGGAGAAATATCTATAAGCATGCATGCAGTCATCATCGTTACGATAAAGAAATGGTCAAGGGCAGTAAAAAGGAGCTTGGTTTACTAGGGGTTGTAACCGTTTTTTTTGTCTGTAATCCATTCTGTAACATCCCACAATCCTGTGGGGATTTAGCTGTGTCCTGGAGTTCAAGGCTCTGGATTCTGGGTTGTGCCTAGCTGTGTGACCTTGGCTTGTGCTGCTGGGAAGGAGCTGTGAGACAGTCTGCAGGAAAACAGGAACAGTCAAATTGCAGCTAGGATTGTTAGTAGCTCAAGGATTTCACAAGTAAATACCAATGTGGAACATTTAAAAGCTGAAACTGGAAAAGCAGGGATCAAGTTGGGCCAGTAATTGTTGAGTTATCAGGTCAAGATGGAAATGCTGATGAAGCTGGTGGCTCAGCAGTACTCAAGGATCAGTCTCAGAACCACGAAGGCTGAACCTTCCCAGCTGCCTCCCAGTCTAGCAGGAGCTCCTCAGGTGCTTTACTGGGGTGATGAACATATTAATATTTAGTATCACATCCTCAGCTTATTGTGTTAACCATTAATTGGTTTACGTTTTAAAGTTTGTACATCTTGCAAACAGCTTTTCTCTGGTCTCTCAGGTAAGCGTGCCAGAACATAGTGACTCAAGAACATAATTCAAGAGATACATTGGTAGTAATTGTAAGGTTTTGGTTTCGCCCCCTCTTCCCTAGACTAAATAATTAAAAATCAGTGAGTTAAGGCTTACATCATGAGACTACTTCTGGCACTTAGAATTTCATTTGAAAGTGTGACAAGAGTGCTGTCTTAGGCTTGTTCCTGTCCTTAGAGAAACCTCCTTCAGTCATGGTATTGTGAACTCAAGCTGGTTCTAGTGTTACTGGTGCTTGAAGAAATTATGGAGTGTGACTTCCTCAATGCAGCAAAGCATCAGCTGTCAGGCTAGTAACATGTCTCTCCTGTCAAGTCACCTTGTGCTTGTAACTTTCTTCTGTGGCATGACCACAGTGTGCTCACTACATCTGTCCTATTCAGTGAATCAGAGCCTGCTGACATGGAATGCCTGTGCTCCATGCAGCCTGGCTGAAAATCTCTTACCTCTGGCTTCTGGCTGTTTTAATTGTACTAAATGGCTTCTTGATAAGTGAGTTTGTACAGGGCTGGCTTCTCGTCAGTTAACTACTTAATCTCTACTGTTATTTTAGGGCACTGTCCTGGGTTCAGCAGTAGCAGTCGTTTTTCTCCTTCTTAGTAGCTGGTGCAAGCACTGTGTTTTTGAGTTTGGGCTTGGGAGCAGAACTGATAAGAGCAATGTTTTTAGTTACTGCTCAAATGTTTAGTCTGAGCAAGGACTTTGTGAGCCTCATGTTCTGCCAGGGAGGAGGGTAGGCCAGGAGGAAGCAGGGACAGGACATCTGACTCAAACTGACCAAAGAGGTATTCCACGTCATGCCCTGGATGTAACTGGGAGTTGGCTGGAAGGGTGAGTTGGCTGGAGGTTGGAGGAGCTATTGGTCGGTGATCGGTCTGGTGGGGTGTCGTGTGTTATCTGTTGGTGGGTGGTGAGGTGCTGTATTCTTTTCCTTGTTATTTCCCTTTTTGTTATTAGTATTCTTGGTAGCAGTAGTGATTTGTGTTATACCTTAGTTACTAAACTGTTCTTATCTCAACCTGTGGGAGTTGCATTCATTTAATTCTCCTCCCCATCCCTCCGTGAGCAAGGGGAGGGCAAGAAAGGGGGGGTTGAGTGAGTGAACGAGCTTCGTGGCTAGGTCTGAACCACGACAGTGAGAGCAAAGCTTTTGAATCAGTGCTTGCAAAATCCGACAGTATTGACTCTTAAGGCATAGTTAGAAAATGTTTCCCCTTGACCCATGAAAAAGATGAATTTTAGTAGATGTGTCTATAATAAAGTACGTTGTTTGTAGAGAATAAAGAACTTGAGTATCTTTTGTCACACAGGTCTCTCTCATGGCAAGCACTTGCAATAATTTTATTATTATTATTTAAGATCAGTTTCTATATAATGAAGTGACCTGCTACCCTACTTGAATAACAGGGAGCAGAAACGTGTATCACTGTGGTGTTTAGCCTTTTGCTAGTGGGAACACAGTGTGTATGGGGCTCTGATGCTTGGGGCACAGCATATTGAAGCTAGAACTGAGGCCAACAAGGAATGCAGAGCACTATGTTGACCGCAGCATGTAAAGAGTTTGTTTCTATTAACATCAGGCAATGAGTGCTGAAAAGCACTAACTTAAGCCACAGTTTTTAGGCACCCAAACATCTGCCCTGCCCAAGTCTTGGGTAGTTTTTAAATTAACATTGTTAATGTTTTGTTAATTTTGTGTTAATAACATAAACAAATCCTGGAAAGGTGTGACCTTCAATTCTGCACAGTGAAGGGGCTGTGCTGCAAGCAGGCTGGGATTCACATTTGCTCAGAGGGCATTATTTAGGAATTTGGTTTCAAGTAGTTCCTTTCATAGTCTAACTACAAGGGACAGTGGCTGGAGTTGTGCCTGGAATAGAACAGGGAAAAGAAGGGAGGCAAATTGCTGGAAGCCTGACAGCTCTGCACCTTGCAAAACCTCTGGGCTGCTATTTCCCAGGTGCATATCTGTCAGATAAGGATAAGAGGGGGCAGGCAAAAAGGGGTGCTGAGTGCCAGGACAAGGAAGAGAGCATATTAAATCAGGCTTGCTTGCTTTCTCTTGGGTACCTTTTTTAAGCAGCCCTCTCTCCCCATTCACAGCTCTTACAGCTGCTGTCTGCTCTCAGTAGTCCATAGCTCATCTGGTGGTGCATTAAGTACACCCACCTCAGTGGCAGTGTGAACAAACACCCTTAGTGACTTAGTTTTTCTGCGTATGGCCATCTTCTCTGCAAGTACTTTTTCTGATAACATGAGGTTTCACAGCTGCCAAGCTGAGCGACACACAATAATCTCTCCAGTACAGATACTAGCAAAAGATGTGGTGTCAACCTACATTTTCATTGTGATTATCTATTAATAATACAACTCTTACTTTAGCAGAACACTCTGTAACTGTTTGCATCATTTACGTGCATGTTTGTCAGAAGGGTCGCGTGATTTCGTTAGTGTTATGTTACAGACAAGGAAAGAAAAAGGTCAGGAAGAGGTAACACTTGTCTGTCTCTGTAGTGGTGTTGTACTTATTGATTGATGAAGTCTTAAACTTACATGATGCCATATGTTGTGACAAATTAATTACTTATAAAATAATAGGAGAATAAAATATAAAGTAACTTGAGCATGCTTGTGTTCCTCACAAACTTTCATCATATTACTGAACGCTGTTCAGTCATCCCGCAGTACAGCAATTGATGGAAATGTGCAAGTCATAAAAGACCAAATGTGATGTGTTGGAAGCGTACTTCCATTGGAAATAAGGTGAGACCAGTGCTGTTGCAGTGAGTATTGGGGCTCTTTTTGGGGGGAGGCATAGTGAAGAGAATAAAGTTATGTTTAAGGGAAAGTTCTGTCTCCTTTAAAAGAGAACAGCTTAGTTTTTATAAATGTTATATGAAAAGTAAACAAGCAGAGAAGGGAATTATCCAAAGAAAGGAATCATACAGCTAGCAGAACAAATGGTTACAAATTTGCTCGTGGATCTACTGAGGCTGGAAACTGAAAGAAGGTTGTTCACTTTAAGAGTTGTAGTGACCTTGATACCTTGGTTACTTGAAGAAATAGAAACTCTGTCTGGGGGTACTTGTGTGCTCCAAAACTTGGCCAGCGGTAACTAGGCTAGATGATTTGTCACATTAATTTAAAATGCTTTAAGAAAGTCTCTTGTCCGTGATGTATTTGAAATACAATATCACTTAAGAGTGGAAAAATCAGGAGTGTAAATGTATTTAGCAGTTGAACCCACGCCCTTTGATTCATACAGGACTGTGAGCTGTATGGAAATCTAAATGTGGATAAATATGTATCAGGATTTGGTTAGCCAATACTCAAGCTTTGAAGAAATACCAAACTGCAATTTTATAATGCATGTTACAGCTGTATAAATACGAATAAGGAATCTGTAACTTCTAGGATTACTTTTTGCAGTGTCTTAACTGGGCCTTAGGTGGTGCTGTTGCATTCTTTTGCTTTCGGCTGTGTGTGGTTTTAGAGCTTTTTTATTCTGCTTTGCTTTCTAGATCATACTGGCAAACTAAGAATAGTTGGCTACACCAATATTTGCAAAATCTGCCAAGGTGGAACACTAAAATGCAACCACTTGTAGGATGCACTTCATTTCCTAATTTAAAACACTTTAGCACCTTCATATAAGAGCTAAGTAATATAGAACTGTGCTCATAGCATAAGGCGTATCTTGTTCTACGTACATTATTTTGTCTAACGGTGTATAAATGTGAGTATAAAAAATAAAGACTCAGGATTGAGTCAAACTTCTCAGAAATTAAGCTCAACATGTGGGATTGATGCTGTAAGTTCACAAGTCTTTCAACTTTCCATATGGCTAATTAAAAAGAAAAAAGTGGCTGAATTTTAGCAAAGAAATGTGTATGTCACATTGGCAACTTGCAGAGTGCCTCCTCTGTTAAGGGACCTATGCACAAGTTTTACATCCAATTTCCTGCCCTTATCTTCCTTATGCCAGCTCACAGTGTGGTTCATTGGGAAACAGTTTGCCTTTTTTTTCTTTTTTTCCCTTTTTTTTTTTTTCACAACATAAGAAAAAAAAAATTCCCATGAAGGTTTTTTCCACTATGACTGCCTACCCTTTATGTTCTGTAGCCTGCCAAGCTTGCCAAAACTCAGCAGGTAGCCCACATGGTATGCATGTCTGTGTGAGAACGCTCCCCTGATGTGGACAAGATGTTGGTTGTAAAAGGAAGCCAACATCTTGTCCACAAGTGTGCAAAAAATATACTCAATCTGGACAGACATGTTTTTGTAGGCTGAATGCATTGACTGTACTAATTCAAAGACTAAACCTTTTAAAACCAGGGAAAATAATTATATTGGTACAGTACTAATAATGCTATCAGTTGTAGTAAATGCAGACATATTTGTTAATCTGAGACCGTTTCGTTAGACTTTTACTACCGCTTTATTTACAGTAATTCTTTTGGCATCTGTAACTTCAGAGGTTTTATCACTCCTATTTTAGGCTCTAAAACCTGGGCAGCTAGTGTAACCCCAAGGCTGTGGGCTAGAAAATAACAACCCAGGAATTAAGAGGAGAGATGCTGTAGGTTCAGTCTGTGGTTAGCCCAGAACTCCTTTTGAGATGGATATTTTTGATTTGTACCTATTCTCCGTGAGTTGCACATGAGGAGTGAGGGAAAGAATAATTTATAGATGTGGATGGATAGCAGTGACAGATAATCTTAAACTAGACTTCCTTACTCCAAACTGACAGAAATGCCTGCAGCAAAGTTGGTTGCACAATAAATGAAACAAAAAAAAAGCCCTGCAGGGCTATTCCCTGGAACTGTGTGTGCCTCATATTTTCCAAACTAAAATTGTGAAAATGTACTGATTAGTTTAAAACTTGCAAGTATTAAAGTTATGTTTTCTTACAGGAGCAAGCCAAAAAAATGGCACAAAACTTAAAGCTAAACATTGGTGTTTTCACTTATTTTAGGCTGAAGTATGAAAAAAGGACAAAATTTGGTTTAGTTTTAACTTCAATCTTCCCAGTTCAGGTTTGTGCTTTAATCTTTTTTAAGCTATCAGATTTTGAGTACTTGTGTAAGTTGAAGGTGTTCTGCATTGCCTGGGTCTAAGACTATTTGTTTTCTCTGATCCATGGTAAGGATTTTTTTTTTCCTCAGAAGTAGAAGCCATCACACCAAAGGGTGCACAATGATCAGGTATGTCAGGTATATACATATCAGATATATAGATCAGGTATATTGGGTATATATATATCAGATATATAGATCAGGTATATATAGTTTTAGTTCAAGACCAAAACTCCCCCTGATCCACACAGCTCGCCTGCTGAGCCCATTAGGGTAGAAAACCGGGATTCACTTTGTGCTTTAAAAGGTGCCTTTCCCCATGACACGGTAGTACATGCTTAGCTTAGTTGTTTCTGTCATCTGCACTTCTACCATATGTGTTAGGGCTTGAGACACAGACTTGGACTCCAGAGCATTTCCTGCACAAGTGTGGGTGCTCTGCAGAGGTAACCTTGGAGCTGCAGTTGATTCCTCTAAATTCCTACCTGAAGTTAGTGGAATATGGGGATGCTTAGCCTACCTGGACATTTTCAGTGGTACAGATTCGTGACACTTACTTCAGGCATTTCATCTGGCTTTTTGTTTCGATGTCTTTATTTAATAAAATGTAAAAAATACCTGGTAACGAGCGTACTGCCCATTCTCTATTTACTTGTATTATTGAGTAAAACCCCATGAAGGTTTAGGCTTTCTAAAGATAGCATATGCACACCTCCTTTCTTGCGAACAGAATGGCCAACAGCTTTGAAAGACTGTTCGGCTGTTTCAGGTTTGCAAATTAGTGTCTAGTGAATGTTTGGGCATGTTCTTCCACGCAGTGCTTTTCCTGTCTGCATCATCAGGGTACATGGATGGTGTGTGTCTCGTTTAAGTAGCTCCTGGTTTTGTCTTGATTCATTTTTGGTTTGAAATTTCATGTTATAAAAGGTTGCTAATGGAAAGACAAGATCAGGTAGAAATTTTGTTTTGGATTTTATTTTATTTTATAAGAAGATTTACCCTTTTATATGTGTGAGGGTTTTCTTAAGAATATTTCATGCTCTGTTTTAGGGAGCTGATTTTTTTGTTCTTGATGCACTCATGTGCGTGACTGTCTTGAAAAATGACTGCAAACTACTGCTCAGTATGCAAGAAAAATTACAGTGTGTGTAAAACTTCTTCTTAGTCGTGTATGACATTGCCCATTTTATGAGATCTTGAGACTAAAGAGTAATTATTTTTAAGGATGTAATTGCTTTTAGCAGACAGGTATTTCAAAATACATGACTTAAACTTTCTTCCATTCTGAGTCTGCTGCAGGCTGTGTGCAATGCCCATTCTCATGGTGGAAAGGGCTTTTTAATTTTTCTTCATAAATGTCAATTCTGAAGTTTCATTTCAGTCCATTACAGGTGAATATGGCTCATAATTTATGTGTTACACTGACAGACTACAAATAATAATGTCTCTTGGAAGAGCAAGACAGAAAATCACCCAGCATATTAATTACAATTGTCAAGCAATGAGTGGTCATAAATTTAATATCAAAGACCCAGACTTCTTAAGAAAGCATCTTAAATGCTCCATTAAAAAAATTGCCCTTGAAATTGCATGTTAGAAAGTAGGTATTAAAGTGTAACAGGGATTTTTTTGTTTTTTTGTACCGTGGAAACATCTTCTAAAATGACAAATTGGTAGAAAAGGTGGGGGGGTGTTTTATCTCTTTGTTATCTAACCAGTACAAGAATTCTACATCATGTCAATAACAATGTATCATTAAAGGTAGATATTGGGTTTGATTATTTAATATCACTTAAGAAGCTCTTAGAGGGCTTATCAAGGCAAAGGACAGCATTCTCCATGACAGTGCATAAACATGGTGTGTGGTACAGTGTGGCTCCCCACAGCCT
>JBCJKH010074963.1:5490-17660 GCA_039877255.1 Loriculus beryllinus | reverse complement strand
AAGGGGTCCCTGCCCGTGGCAGGGGTTGGAGCTGGAGGAGCTTTAAGGTCCCTTCCAACACAAACCAGGCTGGGATCTCTCCCTCTTCCTCCCTGGCCCCAGGCTCAAGCCTCCTGCTCCCCCATCTGCTCCTTTCATCGCACTCCTGTTCATCAGGCAGCTTCCTCCGTGAGCACTCAAGACACCATAAAGTGTTTGCTGAGCAGGTGCAAGAAACAAACCCACTTCCTGAGGCAGCCTTGATGATTCTGTGCACTTTCTAACCAAAACAGATGCATCAACTTTCTTGTGCTGGGGGGACTCCGTTGCTCTTCAAAGCCGTGGGAGAACAACAGTTTCTCAATAGGAAATAACAGGAAAAGCACAATTACCATTTCACAAAGGTGCTTTCACCTTCAGAAACAACTTTTTAACCAAAATATTTCATAAGAAAAAATCCAGCATGTAGCCAGAGCGAGAAATTTATGTCATTCTGACACAATTGTATGCCACTGACAGACAATTATCTCAGGAACAGTGGTGGGAGGCAATGGGAGTGCTTAAATCCCACTGGAAACGGCACTGATTCCTAAAAAGTCACAGCAATCACTGCTAGCAGACAAGCCAATGCTTATTTCCACTTAAACGCCAAATCCCACCCCGAACACAGGGTAACGCGTTCATTTATTGATGCTCTGTTCACAGAGGGAACTTGGACGGGCTCCCTGTCTCACTGACACGTATGGGTATTTTCTGCTTACATGCACAAGGCCAAGACTTCATTCCTGGGAACTGGTGACACCAGAAGGCTGAACACAAACTGCATCTGTGCTTCCAAACTAAACAACAGCACAATGCCTTCCAGCTGAAGAGCGCTGGCCTGCACACCGCTGGATTCCTGCCTTCCGTACCAAGGCCAAAAGCTGTGTGAGCTGGTGCAGGTTGCTTGGCTCTTGCTGTGGGTTTATAAAGAAGTTTGCTATGCTGCTGAGGGAACCGCTCAACAGCTGCACGTGGAACATCCGAGCTGATGTGTGGGACAGGCACACATGTGGAGCACAAGTGGTGTTATTGTGCACACGGAAGAGATGGAGGTAAAACCATAGGAGAGGTAAGGGACTCAGTTTGGGGAGGAGACAGCTTGGACATGAGCCCCGAAAGGTATTTCAGGGCAGTACAATTACACTGAAGCAGTACAGACAGCACCAGGTTTTATTGTTCTTTATGAATCAGGTCACAAAGCCCAAAGCTTTTGCTTTTAAGTGCTTAGAACCAGTACTCCCTAGACCAGCTACATCATCTTACAGCTAATGTACCAACACAACAGGTTACTGGGGTGGTTTTAAAGCTTAACTTCATGGAGATAGAAGTACGTAAGAAAGGTGAGGATCTTTGCAGACTGGGCTCTGCCCACGGTGTGTGCTCCATTGCTGGTGTCTCCAAGAAGCACCATGGAACCCAGCTGCCCACTTGTGCTCCACTCATAACCTGACCTTCAGCTCAGCCACGGATTGACTTGTAGAAGCCAGGACATGAGGGAATTTTCCTTCCAGGTGAATTTGGTGGAGATATTGAGGCACGGTTCATCTGTTCAATTGTCTCCTTCCACAAACAGCTGTATACAGCCATATGCAACTTTAATGGCTTCAGTCTGTGCCACTGTCCACATGCCAAATATACATGCTTACACTGATTTTCAGACCTTGCATCACAACCTTTTAACCAGCTTTTCCTTGATTTCACAGGGTAAAGGTTCCATAAAAATTAAGCTTACAAACCCCACTGGTTTGTTTGATAATCTTCAGCTGTCAAACACTAGTTTGTTGACACACTGTGCCAGGTAACACACAGCAGAAGATACACTCTGCGTATTTACCAAGCCATTGTGCTTCCATCTCAAGAACTGCATACCATTAAAACTGAAAGAGATACAGAGTCCATGAAATCATACCACCTATTTTACATTCAGCTTTTATTTCTTCTTTCAGCACTACTCAATGATGTTCCAATAGAAAAGTTCACTGAAAACTGAGCCTCACATCTGCTCCATTCTGTACATACATGGATTTCAGCATGTTGTGTGGCAGCAAACCTTGGTTTGCTCATGACCCTGAATGGGGGCAGGTTTAGCAATTGGATAAAGTTGAGCAAGTTTCCCATTGACAATGGTAGGAACAAGCAGGGGGGAATGAGAATGTGCAAGACACCCAAAAATGCAGAAGCATACTTGCTAAATCCGTGACTGCAGGCAAAGATACTAAAGATGCTATTTAAAACATTTACTTGCATCCTGAAGAGTAACTGGTTGACTTAAATAGCAGGTTTTGAAAAGAAAGGGTAGCAGTCGTGCTTAGCTGCTGCCAGTGCAAGTCTATTCTGGAACACACTGAACGATGAATAACATCACAGAAAATCTCTAAATGTGTGGCTCACTTCAGTGCCAAATTGCAGTCTGAAGACTCAAAACTAATCAACAAACTATGAGAAACCTCACTTGGGACTGAAGGCCCCGATTTCGCTTACACCAACATGATGCAACTGATTTCAGTAGAGTACTTATTTACATCCAAACTTCAAATCTCAGATGCTAACGATGAGGAGAGAGCTTCAAAATAGGAAACTCCCATCTGCTACACAGAAACACCTTTAGAATCTGAATTCAGACTTGCAAAGTTTGTTTTCCAGCTATATGTTTCCAAAGTACTCCAAAAACAAGGCACTGCGTAGGAGTTACTATATACACTGAAGGGAGATTCACACACCTTGGTTTATGTTACGCTGCAGCCACTGTTCTGGAGGTGGCATCCACACCAGTAAATGGTGTTTCTGCCACCAAGTTTCCTTCAGACAGTCCCCCAAGAACAGCTCCACCTCCTACCAGAGCTGCAGCAGTTAAGAGGCACTGATTCAATGTGTTCTGCAGCCACCTTGTCTCTCCTGTCCCAACTGGACATGTCCCCTGGCTCCCTCAACTCACTCCCAGACTTGCAGCACTGCTGTCCCTAGCACCTCTTTCTTTGCCAGGGCACGTGGTGGAAGAGATGCTAGGAAGACACAAAGCTCCCATGAAAAGCTTGAATAGACCAATGGGATATAAAAGCCCATGCACTGGGATTTCTACTGCTTGTTCTACCAAAACCTGAGCATCCCTGTAAGAAATGCCTTATTCATTTTTTCCTTCTACCAATCTTGGCTTATAGCTGGCAGTGAGGTTTTACAAGCTGAAAAGACAGAACAAGATGTTTCAGTCTCCTCAAAAAAACCTCCAAAGTAAATGAGCATGCTTTTGGCTGGACTGATTTCTAGGAAGATTAGTTTTCCCTTACACCCAAGGACTAACCACTTCATCCTCACTTCTGTCAGATTCAGAAAGCAATGCCAAACATTACTATGATTTTACAGCTTTCAAAGAACTTTTTGAGTATGAGCCATGGTTCAGGATTTTGCCCAAATATATTTTTATATGAATCTAAGCAGCAAGTGATCTGTTAATACACATACTGCAGCTGGGGAAAGCTAGCCTCATCTGATGTGACATTATAAGTAACAGCAGAAAATACAACTAGACGCTACACTGCAAAGTGAATTCTAGCCAGAATACATTTAAAGGTGTAAGGATATGTGCATAATAATCATCAACTGTTCTGAGCATCATAGGTTCAGTAAGTGAAACCAGGTTTCAAACTTCAAGAACATTCAGTTCAGTGTTCATGATGGGTTTGCAAACATGGCTGTAAAGCTTTTCCTTCCACATCAGCCAGTGCTCTAGGTTCCTAGTCTCATGAACCTAGAGAGACTCAGATATTTATATTTAAATCTAAATATTTTAGCTTCTATGTTTTCACAGTTTAAACACAAAGAAATCAGTGACAGGCTTGCTGCTAGAATATACTTCAGTGTCTTTAAGCTTACTCTTTTTGGAGAAAACAACACAATTTGATGTTGTTGAGATCTGGTCGGTTGGGTTTTTTCCGTTCAAAGCCATTTTTAGTTTCAAATCCAGTTTGGCAAGTCTTAGCTAAATGCATTTACTAGCTGAAGATTCACAAACACCAGAGTATAAGAGCAGATAAAAAACCATGGGTTTAATCTTTTAATAAGATAACACAGAGAGAACACATAAACATAACCCTCCCCCTGAGGTACACAGCATAAAACAGCTTTGAAGAGAACTCTGATAGAAAATTATATGCTATTTTAAGCTTGCCTAAATAAATCAGGGGAGTTTGTCCAGTACCCCTCACTTTGAACTCCAAGAAGGCTCTGACTCACTCTTTTGTAATACTTTCTAGTATGAAGAGGTTCACAGGGTCAACTTTCATCCCTAATCTTGTGGAACATTCCTCAATACCTCCAATTCCAGCAGATTTATACTTGCCAAAATATAGGCTGCAAAACTCCAGCAGTGATATCTGAACATGTAGAAATTGAGGTTCAGGCCAAGTAATTCCAATCGCAGTCCTACCTTCTCCTAGTTACACCCAGACCTCTTCATAGATTGCACTGAGCAAAACCTATGTGTTTCAAAGCTTCTATGTAAGTGGGTGAATTTTTAAAACAAAGGTTTATGTTCTGCTTTACGAACGTGAAGAAGTAGAAACGTTTCATTAGGTTAGTATTAAATGCATATTTAAGTTAGATAGAAACCTTACTGCTAAAGCAATCTTGCTTAAGCTTCTTCAACTTTGTTCTGTAACAAAGAAAGAATTAAGGTGAAGGATTTTCTATTTTCCTTTTGTATTGCCTTTAAATAGCAAGAAAAAGGCAAATGTCTCCTTTCTTACCCACCAGGATATCTGTAGCTTCCATGAAATAAAGGAGCACCATGAACTAAAACTTGACATGAAGAAACACGGTTTTCAGTAACGAACTTCACAGCAATAAAAAAACTTCACTTGCTAGAATAGTATTCGTGTATTCAACTAGAAATGAATTGAGAAATCATAATCAAACCCTTGAAAGCATACTAAGCCCCTCTGGACCACACAATAGTTAGGACTGATTGGAGAATGCAGTAAAGAAATCTCAGGTTTTGAGAATTATGTCCAGGCTGGCATGAATCTGAGGATACAAAACAAAAAAGGTACTTAACAAATGCTTTCAACATGCATCAACATGTACTATTAAAACATGCTTAGAGTACAGAAATTAAAAGAGCTTTTTTTATTTTTAATACAGAGGGATATTAAAAATCATACCTGAGGTTAGTGTGTGTTTCTGCTAAGAACCAGATGCAAATGCTTCTTGTGCATGGAAAGTAAGTAAATTCTGTTGACCAGAAACACACGTAATTCAACTGAGAAATACAGCAAAACATACAGGGTACAGGGATGTACAGCCTTGTCAGTAACTGAATCACAACACAATGTATGTATATTGCAACCCCCATACGCATTTTCTACAGTGAAAATAGATACAAGGCAATGCTTGTTTCTACAGCCTTGGTAAACCAAGATGTGGCCACACTAAGACACTTCTACCGAGGTCACATCTTGCCTTTCTTCCATCTAGAATTGGCACGGACAGAAAGAGTCTGGCAATACCTTCCAGTATGATTTTAATATAGATGCATTTCAGTGGGACATCAGTTTTCTAACCTATGGAGCTTCTCAGACACTTGTTGCTAGACGCTGTGACCTTGTAAAATGTATTTAAAGCATCATATCATGGACTTGTCCAACTTCCCATGTGCACATCTTGAAGAACAGGTTCTACAGTGCTTCTTAAAAGGCCATAAGGCAAAAGGATGCTGGAAAAAACGCCCTTGGAAATCAATGAGAATACAGGATCACCTTGTATACTGGCCTTAAATCTACAAAATGCAACATACATTCAGCATCTCTGAACTCAGGTATTGCCCATTTCAAAAACTATCAGCAATACATATGATCAGCTGTCATACTTCTAGAACAAGGTCCTGTTACATGGATACTGCAAGTTTATAGCCATTTGCTCACTTCTGAAAATGTTCCTTTTAAGTGATTTGAGAGATGTTTTGTGGACTTTTATATCCTTATTCCATGGAATACATAAACCTAGTAGGAGGCAAGATTCATTTAAAAATAGTATTCTAGAAATACTCATTTTATTTTTCTTAGGCTGTCTGAAATTAGCCACAAATATAAGAGAAATTTCTCCTACACACACACAGAGCACATCCCTGTAACTGAAAAAAGCCCTAATTCATAATAAGATATCAAGAGTTCAGAAAATACTGTTGGACCTCAGCCCTCTCTGAGTATCTGCTATCACACAGATTTATCCTCTACAGAACACAAAGCAAGCAGCAAGGCATAAATGTCTCCAGCCTGTGACTGTCCAACAGGGATCCAGTGCAGAGCTGTAGCACACCAACAGCAGCTTCAAGCTTCCATCGTTTCGGTCCAAGGTGTATTCACGTTGCCTCCTTGTGCTTCCAGGTCCAAGTAAACCTCGAGGAGAAATGGCTTTAAAGGTATATTGAAAAATTAAATGGCCCTTTAATACCCAAGAGGGTTGTTTTCCCTGCAGTCAGTATCTGAGTTGAAGATCTGAACTAAGCAATACTTACAATTGGTCTTTCCCATCACACTTGATAACACAACATGAAAGGAAACCATTTGTGGAATAAAAGATCCCCTTCATTGGAAGGACCACAGAAACTACAGAGTGTCCCTCACGTAGCAGCAAGCCAGCAGTAATTCTCCACTTACTAAGGTCAAAGAATGAGCTACTCAAATGGAGGAAAGCAGCTTTTCCTCATCACCTGTGGTATTTAAACTTCTACAGAGCTGGCTCCAGTAAGTCAATTCCCATCTAGGAAATGTGTTACTCATTGTTTCATGTGGCAGGCTTGTGATTCTTATTTAATTCCTACCCACCCCTCCTCCAGATATGATACATTTAAGACTGGGACGACATTCAACAAGCAGCTGTGCATACTTCAAAATACTTCATCTACACAAACAGAAGGGTCAATGCAGGCAAATAACAGAATGCCAAGCTAAGAGGTCTGAATTAAACAGAAGTCTACAAATTCAGATGATTAATGCAATTTGCTTCTTTTTCTTTACTTGTTCAGTAAACTTCTGTATTCCAACCTGGCCCTTAAACATGTATTACCCTCAGAAACCAAAAAGCAAATGGCCAGAGATTGTGTTTTCTGTCATTTGAAAGCAACAGTATTTTAAGTGAGGAGCTAAAACAAGCTTGTGTCTGCACAGTCACACTCCTCAATACTGCTGCGGTACTTGCACAAGCCTGTTGTGATTTTCACGTCTGGCAATACAACTTGGCACTGATACTGCTGGTGCAGGTGTACTACCATCTTCCCCTTTCCTCTTTTCCCCTCCCCTGCAAGCAGCTGGGAAAGACAGCTGCTGAGTACATGGGATCAGTGAGAACCTGAGTTCATACAAAGAACAGCAACTGACCCCTTGTTGAGTATTTTCCAAGGGAAATACTCAAGTGCTATCCCCATCTCTGCAGCACAGTCAGTTTACACTGGAGTTCCCAACACAACCCCATGAAGTGTTTTTCCTTCGAAACAAAACAAATCCTGTTTCCCACTGACAGCTTGAATAACTACAACACAAGGTAAAGCAATGTTTCTTCCCACAACATAGCAGCAATACTTTAACCAGTAAGACTCAGATCAGCTTTGATCAAAGAACGAGTGGCAGTGTATTTAAGCAAAAATATCTTGTATTCAAATAATCATTAGATGTCAAATTAACTTTGAGTCATTGCCCTTTACATGTCAGTGTAAAGATGTCAAAGATGACAATCAGTGTTCTCTCCTCAACATAATGTCCTGTTTATTTTTAAAGTAAAATATTCAATAAGCACTTCACCATTTTCCTTGAAGTGCTGGCAAAGGGGGAAGGAGGGATTTTATCCATGTGATACTGAAAAAGATCCACAAATATCTTTTAATTCTTTTTTAAGTCAACTGGATTCACAAAAGTTGGTTGAAATGAAACACAACAAAGACCTTCCAGCAGCTACTGCCTTGCAGTTGCCTCTCTATCAACAGGAACATTATTATACAGTGAAACCCTTCAATCTACCAGCATTGAACAGAACATATGATCAGAACAAACCAATTCTCAGTTTCAAAAGCACAACTTCCATCTGCCATTACCGCAACAATCCAGATCCCAAACCACATCTATATACGAAGATTCCAGCTGGAACAAGACCGTTCTTTACAAACCCCATCCCTTTTTTTTCCAGTATATCGAATAAAAGATTGCCTGTATCTTGCAATGTAAGAACAGTGCAAAAGAATCTTTTATTGCTGACCAGGAAACAGATTCCACATGATTAAAAACAAAGACTTCTGCCCTTGTTCAAAAACAGTCAGATAAGTAAGTAGTACCAGACACTAATCGTGTCCATACAGTTCAAGTCTGCTTCCTTGTGTACAAACACAAGAAAAACAAAGCACTAGTTTTCTGCGAAACTAAACCTTACTCACTGTGAGCCTCTTTAGGGGAGTGAAATGTAGGAAATGGTTGTGCTATGTCATGAAGTTATCTTACTAAGGAAGGCTCTGCAGGAAGAGTTTGTCTGAAAACTGCTAACAAACATACACAAGGAGGCAGGACTGATGAAAAGCTACATGTACCCTTCGATTTATAGCCTTACTACCGCACCTCTGAAACATACAAACTGGTTTTGTATGGAAAGCTTTAAATCAAACATCTTTTACACAAGCGCAAGTGCATAGTTTACAAGTTCATCCTTGTCTGCCTGTTGTCAGGTTTACAGCCAGGAGGGACAGTGCTTTTTGACAGATGACAATACAGGATAAGCCCTTTATCATGTTTCACCTTTATTGAACATTTCCTGCAAATGCAGATTCCAACCTTGCTTCAGGTTGTACGCATCAACTTAAGCCATGAGAAATCAATACGTTTGGAAATCCAAAGCCTTGTAGTGGTTAAGGGGTTCGGTAGTGGTTGATTTCTGTAGTTAGAGAAATGACAGTGGTGTAACAGTCACTCATAAAAGCAGTGTGGCGCAAGAGGCTCTTTGGTGCCAAAAATACTGTCAGTGATGCATTTCTGAACACTACTGAGTAGAAAGCAATCCAAATTACAACTCTCCATCGCAGTGCTAGAGAAACATTAAAGGACACTGGAGACTCTCATATCTTGAGTAGTCTGCGAAGAAATATCACCATTAAAGAAAAGCTGTATAAAAATCAATGACAAAAGACTTCAATGAGAAAGTAGATACTCTCTTTCACCCTTAAACACAGGTCAGGTACAGCCCAGCTCTACAGCAGGCATATTAAATAACAGACTTAAGGTGATCTATACGTTGAGACCTCAAAGATCACTGCCATAATCTTACACCCATTTTTATGGGCATTTACATGGCAAGATATTTGCATCATCTAGATCTTCAGTAATGCCTAAAGAACACACTGCTTACACACCAGCACACAGTCATATGTTAAACACCTAGAATTACACAGAAACCTCAGATTTCAAATGAAGGCTAAGAAACCCTACAGTAACTTAAAAGTTCGTATCTCTACTGACTTGTGATTTCTTTTTAAACCTGACAAATGTAACAAAACTGCAGACTTACTTGTGGTTCTTTTTTCCCCTAACTGCAATGTATAGGCCGATCCTCGCATAGATATACACATATATACAAAATCCATAAAAAACTCAAAATCCTGTAACAAGATTCCTAACTTAGGCAGAAAAACATTACAGCTACCATAAGGGACAAACAGAGATAAAGGGCCAATTCTGTCATCACAAGCACTTCTCATTCCACATTAACTTCAGTCATTATTGCATGCATTACATACCCAGAGTTATATCTGTATCTCTGGGTACAGCTGAGCCAACTGACTAAATTACTCTTTCAATATATCTCACTTTCAATCTGATCTAGAAGTCAAGGTACTATTTAGCATGTCAAGTAGAAGAGGAGGGAATAAAAACCAAGCCTCACGTGATTTGCCACAGCATCAAGTGCAGTTATCTGCACAACCTGGCCGGGTTTAACAAAACTGCAAGTTTCCATTTCAAAAAGCTATTCTACCACCTGCATGGCAAGAAACAGAAAGGTAAAATGTACAGCTCCTCAGACACGCATTTACAACTATCGCCTCTAAAACCAAACATTCTGCCCCTGTTAAAATGCAGGTTGGCTTCACTGAACTACCACTGCAAACCCTAGAGCTGCTTTTTGAACTGCGCCTGCCTCTGCATCTGGTACACGGCTGGACCATCTGCACCCCCTAGCTGTCACAGGTAAGACACAGTGCTTGTATCTAACTTACTTTCATTTGCAACTTCAAATTTATTGAGGCAGTTTATATCAATGTATCCAGAAAATAATTCAGAAAGAACCCAAGTATACCATTTAAACATCTTCATGATTTATCCATTTACACACTCAGTACACAAACAACCCAGCCTCTGTACAGGTTCATCACATGCAAACCACCCAGCAAGACAAAAAACTGGAATTAAAAATAAGTCACAACTCAGTGTACTGGTTCAACTGCATCTCCATTTACCAAATGGCACATTGAATAGTCTCTAAAATAAGATGTTTCTGAACAATCTTGTTAAAAAATTCTTGGGCAAAATATTTCTAGACTTAAAAAACATCCAGGTTTTTCCAAAACACTCAAGATACTATACAACTTAGAAGAACCTTGAAATAGGTTTTACAAGGTTGTTAACCAAGGTATTTACATACCAAATAATGTAAAGCAAAAAACTGGTATTTCTAATGACAAAAAAGGTGATGCATTAAAGATTTATGAAATTAAAATTAAGGCTCTTTGTTATAGTTCTTTATGTAACTTTACATAATAGCCAACTTTGGAAATGTCAGTCTTGCACATTCTTGTCAATCTACTGCCTTGAAAGCAGTAGAGTATATTAAGTATTACTTTGAATAATTACATTGCTACTTCTATGTTTGAGCATGCTTTTGAAACACTGTCATTATGAAATATTTACAATGTGTAGCCTTCAAACTCGATGGAAAAGCTCAAGTATGAGTGTCTGCTTTGAGTACAAACAACATACTTGCAAAAACCTTTTACTTCTCAAAATTAAAAGCAAATTCCTACAGTCTTAATAAGCAAACCAGCCCTGAAAAAGGTTTCACGTGGGCCTGAACGTGGACAGTAAAAGTGATGTGACGTTATTCAGACAGTACTGGTTTTCACTTTAGGCTGACCTATTCTTTCTATCAGATGCTTTATGCATGTAGAAAAATTAAATATATCTTTAAAAAAGTTACTTCAAGCCTTACACATCCTTTCTGAGCTCTGTCCATAGGTACTGGGAAAATCAATACTGTCTTCTTGGCTGGAATGATCGGTCCACAGTTTATTTCAGGAGGCGTGTTCGACTAAAAGCAACTTGCTGTTCGCAACGTCCTCTCTCTTAAAAAGCACAGTGATGTAAAACACTGAAGACAGAACACACACAAGAAAAAAAAAACAGAATGGAATGGTAACCTAAAGATCAGATCCATTAGCCATTTCCTCTACTATATCAAAATTTGTAGTCAGAATTGTCTTTATTGACTTTATTTTTCATTTTTGTACACAAAGAAAAACATGTTCATCTCCATCATGAACAAAAAACTTTAAAAGGCAGAACTAGAAGACATTTGTGTCCTTCACCAAAGCAAAGCTGTGCTAAAGGTTCCAAACATTTCCATTTTTAAAATAAATATTTTCTTTTTTTTTTTTCATTGTCTACATTCCAGTCTTCAGAATGTCACTGGAAACTGCAGCCTATGATGAAATACACACTTTTAAACAGAGTCCCAGCTCACTGTGTTTGGTAGCTTGCCATACCATATCCAGCTTGGTTAGGTATTACAGGAGCACCTTGTCCCTGGGGAGGCTGAGCACCAAATCCACCCATCCAGGCAGCAGATGGAGATTGGCTTAAAAAGAAACAGGATGGTTAAAAATACGAAAGGGAAAAATAAAAACTTCATGCAAGCTAGTCAAGTTATCCACAAGACAGGAGACCAAGAAAAAGAAACTATACCATGCTTCCTATACTACTATTCATAGAATCGTGGAATGATTTGTGTTGGAAGGGACCTTAAAGCTCAACCACTTCCAACCCCTGCCATGGCAGGGACCCCTTCCACTGGAGCAGCTTGCTCCAAGCCCCTGTGTCCAACCTGGCCTTCAACACTGCCAGGGATGG
>JBCJKH010074961.1:0-26055 GCA_039877255.1 Loriculus beryllinus | reverse complement strand
CAGCTGTTTGCTACACAGCAAAAAAAAATCAGTGCAGAGCCATTCAGCTGAACCAGAGTAACAGAAGCAGGAATAAAAAAGGGGTGTCTAAAGTTGGCTTTTTAAAGGCCTGTTTAAACACATGCATATGGGTTGGTCTTCGTTTCCAAAGGCAGGGGTAGCTGTAGCTGTTTCTGCTACAGTTGCTGTGTTTTTCATGTATATTTTGTCTTTTTTTCATTGTTAAATTTAACCATATTATGGAAAGGTTCTTACTATCATTTTAGGGGGATTTCTTGGAAAACCCCTGTACTGTCATCTGTTAACCACCAGTGATAGCATACATGAACAAAGGTACATGGAGAAGAAGAGTGTTTACGAAGAGCATGAGAAGTTTTTTTAGATGAGGTAGAAAGGAAGGCTTTTCATGCTGCCTTTAGTTAAACTGGACAATCTATTTGTTTTTTCTGGAACAAAGCTTCCATATTTTACCTAGAAAGGGGAAAAGTCTTAGCTTTAGCTCCTGCATAAATATTTGCACAATGTTAATTCTCAAGTTTGTGTGTGATCATCTATAATTGCTTTAAATGACCATAATAAAGAAAAGAACCACTGCATTTTGTACAAGAAGAGCTGCATGCAATTATGTATGGAGACTGAAGTAGTGACTTAAATGTGCAAAGTTGGTCGAAATACGGAAGGAATGGATTTGGCTCAGCAAGTTTGAGATGAAGCAGAGCTGTTTCTGGGAAGCCATTGCAAGTGTCAGTCTGGAAACCGGCTATCTCTGCACCTGCTGAAGAATTGCATTAGTACCAGTTTCCACTGAGTGATCTTTTGGCTGTAAGAATACGAACAGCACAAATTTGGGTTTCAGAAGACCCTGCTGATGGCACAGTAGGACAGGGTGAAGCTATGTCGACTTCAAGAAGATAAAACTGGGTAAAGCAGCTGGCAGAGGGTCCACTCTATGTTCACAGGGTTTGAAAGCTGGGCTTATGTAAAAATGAGAGTCGTGGACTGATGTGAAAACTAAGACTGCCTGCTTGAAGCTTCTGGCAGCTACCCCAAGAGCCTTCATTTTCTACCTGCTTTCAGACTTCACTGCAGCACTTGCCCAAGAGAGGTGAGTTCCTAGCGAGGGCTTGGTGAGGAGGCACCCGGAACTTCACAAAACTGAGCTAGAAAAGCACAACTGGTAATGGGAGAAAAGCTGTTGCACATCATGCATTTCTTCAGCAGCTGAGCTCCACAAGAGCAGTTGCATCAACCCATTGAGCAGCACCCTTGCTTGGTTGGTTTTTACCCTGCTTGTTTCCTACTCTCCTCCCTTAAGGCTAGGTTTTAAGACTATTTATTTGCATGGAGTAAGTGGTTATGAGTGTTTTCTAGACTGTGACTCTTTACTTTTACAGAGTATCATTCTAATTCAGTCCTTGATCCAAAGGGGACTCTGAATTTTAGAAGCGTCCCTCACCCTAACAGCAAGACAACTTGAAATCCCGTGTCTGAGCAGCTCCAGACTTTCTGGGGTTTGCAAACTAACTTAAGGTCTGATATCTGGCCCAGCTTCTTAATGACAATGGAAAATTGCATTTTGAGCCTCAGCCTTCCTGAAGAACAGCCTGTGCCAAACCCGATGAGCTTGAGATAAAAACAAGGATTTGCAGGACGCTGTGTCCCATCTCAGGCAAAGGTCAGCCGGAGTTTTGAGCAGAGTGGGACTGGCCCCTCTAGCTGGAAACTTCTTTATTTGCCTCTGAGCTCCATGGCCACTGGGGTTTGAGACCTACGCAGGTGTGTGGTGGGGAGCGAGCCATTTGTTTTCCTCAGAAGAGGATATTTGTGATGAGGGAAATTACGGATTTTATGTGCTCTCATTTTTTTGTTTGTTTCCTCCTTAAGCGAAAAGGGAACCTTTAGAATGCCAAAATCTTGTCTTAATATGTCACGGAAGTAAGTATTTTATAAACGCGTGTTGCAAATGGCACTATAAATTCTCCACTATGGAAAATTGCTATCTGGTTTGAAACTAGGCAGGATAAATAGAACTATAAAAGGTTACCTGGAGTAAACAGATAGGGTTTCCAAAATGTACCACATGAGATAGATTGGAGCTCATAGTAATCTGTTTTCCATGCTTAACATACGCTCAGCATCAGCTGAACTCTGTAACTGAGCTGCCATCTGTATCAATCCCGTTCCTAGATGTCACGGCCCTGTTAATGAAATCTGGAAGTGAAATTGTAAATGGATTCAGTGAATGGTAGATGTCAGCTATTGCGTGATGGGCAATCATCAATCATCCACTGTCAGTTATTTCTGTCTCAGTGAGTAAGCCTTTATTTAAAGCATAAAGTAAGAATGTTGCCAGACCACAGGAACAAGCCCTGAGCTGTTTGCAGGTGCTGCTATTCACAGCTGCCAATTAAACCCCTGACATTTCCATAATGGCCAAGAGGCAAAGCATATGCACTTGATATAAACATTTTTGTAAAAATTAATCTCAGTTTATCAATACTTCACTTTATATTTTTTTTTCCAGGGCGATGTACAACATCCTACTTGGCCTATTGTTTGTTTGCTGTAGAAAGAGAGAAATACGAGTTGGAGAGCAGCCAGGGCATTTATTTCCCCAGGACATACAGTAGATTCCAGTGGCTTGTTTCAACCCTTAATTGGGGAGGGAAAGCACAGTAGTGAGGAATCCCACCTTTGGAAAACGGTGTGTTTGTGCCCCTTGCCCCCAGCCATGTGCACGTGCTCAGCTCCAAGTCTTCACATCCCATGTTGGCCCTTAGCTCAGTAAAAATGTGATGCTTGTTGTGGCAAATGCTGTTCCAGAAGTTACCCAGCCCGTTGTGGTTCTTTGCTACCGTACCAGCGTTTTGCCCTATCTGGATTTTTACACAGCTCTCTGGGTGTGTTGCTTCTGGCTGGTCCTTTTCATTTCCCCTCCACTCTCTGAAAGAAGAATAATCCAAACCACCAAAACCTAAAAAAGCGAGCACTTTTTAATATACACATGATTTTCTTTTGGACAGGAGACAAAAAATAATTGTCAACTCAACTTATTAAAGGCATTCATCAGTACCACAAAATTTATATCTGTATTTCATAAACCTGCCAGTGATGGGCTCACTTTTATTTTATTATTTTCTGTCAGAGAACATATTTTCATGGAATAAATAAATAAATATATATACCCACAGAAAAAATAAACTGCCACTATTGCCACCTGACATTTATAGTTCGGAGGACATAAAACTTTTCAGAGGTCCCTTTATTTTTTGCTCTCAGCTGTTTATAGTTCTTCAGGGGTACACTCATCTGTAAGTAAATACTGAAAAAGAAAGGGCCGCATTCACGTTTCCATGGAGGTTTCATCACAGGCTGATCGCTCTCCCCCACTTTGCTGCAGAGTCTACACAAGGCAGAATACTGAGTGGGGAACTGGATAGAGCACTAGGGCATTTTAAAGTTGGTTTCTTCACTCTTCATGGTACCAAGAAAGATCACATAAATCAGGCAGCGATTTGAAGTGTTTTTCATATGTTGCATTATCTGGTTGTAAAATTATGCGGTATTGTATGAAATCCATTTCTGAAACCTATAGAATTCTGTTAACATGATATATCTGCAGTTGGTGTTAGAGGTCATGCTGGCATGTGTGCATTAAATTGGATGTGATTTTTTGCCAGGTAGCAGTGCTGGTCTAAGTGCTGATTGTCAGATGCAGATATACTGGCGCAGCTCTTATTGGCATAGCTAATTTGACTTCACCTAACTGAAACAAGCCATCCTGCCTTAAGCACTTCCCTGGCAGTGGAAGTGTAGTTACACTGAGAAGTTTTCTACCTATCAATGTATCTAAAATTTGTAAGGATAGATTGATCTTTGCTCAATTTTCTGTTTCTTTTGTTCATATAGGTGCCTTGTGAAGTTCCATGTCTCTTCAGATTTCAGGGACAGATGTTGCTTCAGGTACCCAGGGCCTGTTTTGAACCCAGCTAATTCAGGTAATTTTCTGACATGTTTCTGAAGTCTTTTAATGCATATATTTTTTTCATCCAAAACCATTCAAAATGTTTGAGATCCACAAAGATGTAGTCTTTAGATATTAAAAAAAAATGTTAAAATCTAAATAATGCTGGTGATTCAGTCTCTTTAGAACTTGAAGGACCAAACTGGCTGAGTTATTTAGGGTAGACCAACTAATCCCGCATATATCACCTGTTTATTTTAAACAGAAAGTGTTACAAAAGGCTGGCTTAAAAAAGTTAAGAAGCAAAAAGGCTCAGCATCAAATGCTGATAGTCGCCTATCTTTGTGGCTATAAAATGATTTCTTGGGTTCAGGATGACTCAGTATTCATTATCACCCAACATGAGCATGTAATTTGTGTACATTCCTGTAAGCAGGAATAATTGCTGAATTCAGTGAGGTCTTTCTGCATTGCTGTCACCCCTGACTTAGCCCTTCTGCGCCAAGCAAAGGTAAAAGGTAACTAACCTCCATTATCAGTTCCTTTGCTCTTGTAGATATTATAGCAATACTAACAGTATTGCTCTGAGTATGTCCACATGACAATGCAGAAATGCCCAAGCTAGCTGTAAATGAACCATTGTGGATACTGGACGCAGTCAAGATGAGACAGCAGAGAACACCAAGAGGACTAATTTACCCTGCTTTTTGGCGGTGTTAGCTCCATATGGGCTAATTTATCCTGCCAGAAAGCAGGCTCATTTATGGCTAGCTCATTTATAGCTAGTCTGAGTACCTCTTCACTGTACTGGAATTTGCAGTGTAGACGTACTTTCTGTTAAGGTGACAAATGTGTGATTGTATTATGTAAAAATATGGAGGCTGGGATTTTGAAGGCACCTAAGGGCTTCTTTCAAGGGTGGTTTAAAAGGCTACCACCTCCAGCGATCTGCTTTGCAGCTTCTGTTGAAGATGACTTTCCCCATGAATCGGCCCTTGGCATCACATGCCCACCAAAGAGCCTCTTGAGTTTATGGCACAATATTTTAGTTTAACTCACCAAAGAGGATGTGCTTGCAGTAAGACAGTAAATGATGAACTGAATCCGAGCAGATGTATCTGTTGATATGGCAGAAGCAGGCAGACAGCTTGGGTGATAATGTTCCATATTGCTCATTTTACAGAGCCTAAGGAGAACTGGGTGCCAGGGCTTATGGAAATGTGTTTCTGCTTTAGAATGCAGTAGGGTTTGGGTACCTCATTCTCCTCAAATCCTTTCAAAAGAAGTCATCAGCGTTATTTGTCTTTTTAGGGTTGTGCAGATCCAAATGCCACTATCTGCTCACTCTACTCTGAAGTATGATCCAGCTCAAGAAACTAAAACAAACCAGCATGACACCAGTGAGATTTCTCAGGTGCTTAAATCTTAAACACGTTTTAAAATTAAGATTTATTTGTTCAAGCTTTACCTGCATTTACTTCAGGGTAGTTAAAACACGTTAACACTTCTGGCGAAAAGGGAGAGCAGCATGCAGAGAAGGGTTTGACATTCAAGAAAGCAAACGAGTACCAGCAGCCATTCTTGTACCGCTGCAGTCACGTACGATGAGCTCCGGGCTTGTCTCTTGCTTCCCTGCTTCTGGGGCTGCCCAGCTATGATCTAGTGCACTGACCTTACTAGCCAAGTAATGACTTTCATGCTGCTGAATCCCATCAGGAACTTCATGTCTCTTGTGGTCGTCTTCATCCATGGCTAACTTGTATTATCATTGGCACGCTTAAAATTGTGATGTTATGTTTCAGATGTTTTCAAAGCTGAAGCACACAAGCTCTTTTATTTCTCTTCTGCCTAGTAGGATTATTTCAGCTCCACACATGCAAAACCTCATATTATGCAAGAAATTAATCATATCAGGGTAAAGTAGCTACTGAAAAATTGCCAAGCACCATAAACATTGGTCAAAATGCAGACCAACCATTTGCACAGCAAGTAATTGAAGCTAGAGGTTCATTGGAGCGACACGTAACTTTTCATTATGAATTAGAAAGCTTTTCAAACATAAAATGATATCTGAGAAGACTGCACTACCTAAAAGGTTTCAGTAAACACTCAAAAAAGAAGTGTTAAAATATGCTGGAAAGATCAATCATGCTTTATGGTTACTTGCTCCATGTAGTTTCACACACATTCTCTGATAAACAATGTCCCACACTCTCTGCCCAGACCCATTATTTTCTTCAGCACCAAAGCGTCAAGGGCCAGATCCTCATTTCAGTTAAGTCAGCAGAGCTCTGCTGAGGTTGAGTGCTTGCCATTGATTTATGCCAGCTGAAGATCTGGCCTGAAGAGTGACAAAAATATAATTTTATGTTTTATTTATGGGTGTAAAACAATAGTCCTAAAGGGAGCAGATGTTCCATGTCGAGGGAGGAGGTTTATGAAATGCAATTCCAGACACAAAAGCTAATCTCTGTGGTCAGGGAAGGCATGAGGCCTGTTTTACATGATGAACTTTAATTGAAATCTTGCTCTTTTGTGTTCATTTATTTCTTCTGTTTGGGAGCCTACAAGCATCGTTTAAATTACTTCCCAGCTGCCAGACACCTTAAAAAAGCAATAGGTAGTTGTCTGAGACACCTAGAGAAGGTTGAACAATCTTCATTTGTCTTCCCATTACCTGCTGAAATGGTATTAATTTGGTATCACATATTTTCAATTAAGTGGTCACTTCACTGAACAAATTTCCATCCCCAGATGTGGGGAGAAAGATCATTCAGTTTTATGGAGGGTTTTGCAATTGTAAAATGGTTGAGTTTTTCCAATTTGAATGAAAACCAAAGCGTTTTGAAATTCTCTCAAAAAGAGAAGGGAGTGTCTGTCTCTAAGTCTCAGGCCCCAGACCACTTATTGTGCCCAGTGCCGAAAATATTCCCTTTGTGGACCATCTTCCTTCTGTAGATCCTAGAGCAGGACGTCCTTGGCTTCTCTAAAGCAGCTGCCAAAAATTGAAGCTAGGGAGCTGAAAGAAAATCAGTTGTAACAGCCTGCTTGCAGGAATGTCATGGGCGTGAAGCACTCTCCATCATGTTTTCTTTCAACAAGCTGATATTTTTGACTCCTGTGCCACTGCATCCACCCTAAAAAGGAGAGAACTTTCAGTGATATGCCTTCTCCTTGGCTTTATATGGCACAGAAATGTACCATAGTGAGTTCTGAGTTCTTCAGAGGAACAAAGCAATAGTCAGCTGAGCTGTGCTGATTCATATCAGATGAATTTTGGACCGAAAAGTGTAAGGATGAGATTTTCTCCTTGACCTTCTGTGTCACTCTCCACACCCTCGTGGTCAAATACAGTACATGGAGAGCTGAAGAACAAGCTGTGCTTATCAAAGGCCAGCAGCGACATCTAAATTGCAGCTTTGGAAAAATAGGGCAAGTGGAGCGAAATTGGAAGTGAGTATTCCCGTATTCTATTCCCGTATCTGTTCTGTAAAAGAGAGAAACAGAAACACAGCTTGAGGAAAGCTGTTTATGAAGAACAGAAGGGAGCAGGAGCTAACTCTTCTATCTCAATTTAGCTGGAAACCCCCCATTTAAAGTGCGATTTTGTCCTGAAGCAGGCTGAGCATAAGAAGTTTGAAATTCTCTGTGAAAACCCAAATTAGAAAAAGAAACCTAAGGCTAAACTGAAGATGGAATGCAGGGACCACTGAGACACTTCATTCATGTTTCAGCATAATTTTTTGTTAATACACTTCAGAAATCTGGTGCATCGTCATTGTAACACTTTTCAACACAAAACAGCAGCAGCAACCACAACTTTCCATTCTAAAAACATCAAAGCAGGAACTTCCAAGGTTATAAAAATGCTTCATTTTTTGTTAGCCTCCACGGGTAAGAAGTTAGTGGAAGAAGTTTTGCAGAACAGCTTTATTCTGTTAGACATGGCATTTGTTCCCTTTCAAAGCCACTCTGCACAACATTTCCAGCTGCACATTTCCAAGGGTGACTCACATCACATGATGGGAGATGTCCATGGGAGAGGCTTTCACATCCACACCAGCCTTTTCTAGACCCCTGCAGGGGTCTCCCAGTAGAGAAACACACACTTTAAGACCCAGTCAGACCTGTTTTAATCCTCTGCTTCAGGATGACATGATTAGGCCCTGCAATTGTCTTCCCTCCCCACTCCTCCATCAGCTGGACTAACACCAAGGATCAAATGAATCTCACCCAAATATTCTCATCCATGGGGATAGCTGCTGTAGCATACTATGGTAAGGTAGCTCATATCTCTAGACATCACATGAAGGTGAGCGAGAGAAAGAAGGTTTATGTATTGAAGTCACAGGAGAGTAATAAAATACTCAATAATTGGAAGGGCTTAGTTTAGAAGGAAGTACGAAAGCACCTCAATGAGAACAAATGCAAAGTGCAGGAGAAATATGTTACATGCTTAATTATCACTTGAAATGTGGAGACACAGTGGAAGGAGAATCAAAATTAAGGCTTTCCAGAGGAACGAAGTAAAGAGGGTGGGTTCTGATAAACGGGAGAGGGAGGATAATTTTCTTGTCAGATAATGTGTTTAGTCTGGGGAGTATGTTTAAAGAGAAGCAGTAGCCTCAGAGTTTGAGTCATTTCTTACCAGAGGTTGGAAATGGACAATAGAGATCGCTCCTGTCTAGGCAGGGAATGAAAAAATAGGTTCTACTGATCTCATCCAGCCTTCACTTCATTCAGCAGGAATCTTTTCCACTGACTCAAGCGGGATTTGGATCAGACCCTTTTTTTACGTCCTAGGTTGATGGCTGTTTGAAAAGACTTTAGGAAAAGACACAAACTAGAGCCCAAGTATGACACCAAGAATGGCTTTTTTGGGCTGCCATAAGGAAAAATGCAAGTCTCAGAAAATTATGAAGCAGGCGGCTGGCAAACTGGAGGGGCAGTTTTACAGCTGGGAGCTGAGTCAAACTCTAAAGCATCTTTACGGACATAAATGACATTGAGCTTGGGTATCACTAATTCCCTTAAAGCCATAAGGAAACACTTCTCCAACAGCAGCCATAAGGGCAGCGTCATCGCTTGGCAAGTTTTGCTTTTGCCACAGCAGGGGGGTAGCTCTGCATATCCAGCTCCATTTTATTTATATGCCCAGTGTTTGAGAGAGGTTTTGTTGGGATAACAAAACATAGCTACATTTTATATCTGATACAAAAGAAAACAATAATAATAGTAGTGGGGTAACATTTTTGTGTATGCCCGAGTGATTCCCTTTGCCTGTTTTCAACCTACCTAACGGCAAAGCTCACTTCATTCTACGCTGCTCTAATTAATTTGACAGGACTGGAAACTTGCTCTTCCTGTTCACACTTATTATTCATCTCTTCAGAATGCCCTGTAGGGAGTACGAGCACAATAAAGCGGTATTTACCAAATCCCTCAATGCTAAATACACCTTTTAAGCTGACTCTGCACAATGCCAGCAGTGAGAAGATCTGACTAAAGGGCAGCCAAAGAAAAACAACATTTTCCAGAGCATCGTCTCTATACACATGACTAGAAAGTCTTAGGCAAGGAAACTATGTCTTTTTGCCCCCCTTCAAATTCTACAGTAGGCTCTGGGGATCCCAGCTTATTCCTACTGTATCTGAAAGCTTTACTGTAGCCAAAGCAAATGACAGAGTGATCATGCTCAATAAGATATGATGTTAGTTCACAAGAGTCACTGGGTAATTTCATACAGGCGTATCTTTTAGCCTTTCATCACCCAAATTAGAAACATCATAACACAACATAAAGCACATCTGAAAAATCCATCGGAGACAGGAACTCAGAAACGTGCAAGTCGAAATAAGCGTTTTGAGAATTAGAAAGTGTTTTGAGAAAACACTGAAATTGAATGTGAGGTTTCCTTTCTTAAAATTCTCATTGCAGAACGGGACCTTTTACAAACACACAAGGTGATTAAGGAGTTTAAAAAGTGAAGCACACTGATTTGCACACACTGGGGAAGTAACTCAGACATTTCATATTTTAAAAGTGAAAGATCAGTGAAAGAGATTTTCAGCAGCAAGTTACCAGTTGGGTCCTCGGTTCTAATCACCAGTTCCCTTTGCACCTTTTGTGCCTCCTTAAATCTCACCTTACATGAAGTTAACAGTTAAGTTTTCAAAGTAGCCCAGAAAACTTCTGTGCGGCATGTGCTAATATACCCCCATCAGCCCTAAATGAACTAACTCAAATACCCAAATGGGATAGAACCACAGTAGTAGGGCAGTTTCTCCCAGCTTTTTGCTCTTAACCTCCAAATGTTGCTTTGTGTGGCTTTCAGCCAGAGTGAGATGCCACAATATGCAAGTCACTCTTGAAAATGGGGACTTACAGCCAATTTTCAAAGGCGTATGAAGAAACAGACAGGCCTTCAGTGGGATTTTCAAGGCACCTGTGAAAATGGAAACTAAGGAACTGCACATAGGTGTTTTGGGAAATGAAATACCTGAAACTTGAGAAAAATCTGAGAATTAGATTCCTGACCTGCTTCTGGAAACTTTATGTTGAGTCATTTTTCCTAGATCCTGAACCTCCTTATTCATGCTGGAAAGTAGCAAATCTCAACGTTTTATGGGCCAGCATGTGCACATACACACGCAGGCTTTCTTATTCCCTTTAGTCTTAGCTTTTCTCCATTTATCCACTTGTTGCTCTATGGAAAATGGAATCCTGATTCCTTTTGCGATCACCGAGATCTTACACCAATGTTACATTGTTCACCTCTGTAAAGGTATTTGGGGCTTACGGTAATGTGCTTTTCTGGCCTTGATGCAAAGCCTAATGAAGACGAACAGGAGACTCCCACCGGTTCAGTGTGGTTTTGGATCAGACCCTAATATAGAGAGGAATTGGGCTCATTGACTTGCAGATAAAATAACAGCTCAACTCCTTCAGGCGTAGTGCCTCTCTGAATTACCGTAAAGGAAAGCCCACTCTAAACAGATTGAATCTAGAATAAAACCTTGAATAATTGGAAACAAAATGGGTCCATTGACTTCAAGGGGAATACTGCATGAAAAAAAGGTGTGCTGGCATTGGCCTTTGCTGTGTTACATAAGAAAGATGGTTCTTGAAACTAATTAATCCTTGAAAAGATCAGCTGACCCATCTCATTGTTAGCAATACATTTTTAATTATTCATTTTAGTCAAGCATCATTTGAACACAAGTCAATTTGCAATTTCATTAGAGAACAGAAAAGGCCTGGGGTCTATTCCTGGTAAAAAGGAAAAAAATCTCTGGCAAAATTTCATAAAGGATGTTAATCCTCTAATTAATTTTATGTATCAAGCAAGAATTAATGTGTCCTGCTATTTAAGCAGAAGTGGTCTTGCCAAGAAGTGCATTTTGTCATACCTTCCCCTCCAGGAAAACCTCTTTACAAGCTTTGTGGCAAAATACCCTGGCAACTAATGACTAGCTTTGAAGCAACATTCACAGACCATTTGCTTTGATGACATTTGGAGCTTTTTTTCTCCCCCCTTCTCCTCATTCCAAAGTCTATTGTAAGTGTAGTGCTCTCACTGCACTCCCTTTGAAAACTAATCAATAAAGTAAGATTTGTCAGGTTGCATCTGAGGAGTATCACATCTTTTAACTCCTTTCTTGGTTGAGCTGCTGTACACATTTTTAAACTAAACCTCATGAACAGATTTGAGTACATTATACTTACCATATTCACAGACACACAAGTGTGACGCCTTCCTTGTTCCCCCTTACATTAACTTCAAAAGCTCAAAACCTGTGCCAGTTAACCTTCCATAAAACTGACATTATATGGACATCAGACATAATCAAATGATGGATTGCATGTCAAAAAGTCACTAATAGCAAATGTTTACCCTTGTTACAAGTATAAGAACTATGGTATTGCAAAACCAGAAAATAGTGACTTCACCCCACGCCAGAGAGCTCCAAAGAAAACACATCCATGTTAGTAAATAGTGAAACAAATTTTGAATAGCTCCCTAGTGTCAGTAGGAGCATTAGAGCGAGGTGATCTGTACTCACAGCGAAGGATGGAGATCAGAATACAGGCCACGGAGTTTCATCTTTATTGTAACTTTTGACTTTCCTTAATCAATGCTAAAATCTTTAGGTCTGATTTCTCATTTCAGTGTCTTTGTGTAATGTGTCTCAACCGTACCTCATCTAATTTAATAAGATGCAAACTAAGGAAGTACTTAAGTTACTTATCAAGGGTTTCAGATGACACATTATTATTGTACTCAAAAGTCAATATTTGCTAATCATGTTAGTACAGGAACTGATCCAGGGTTACAATTCTTGAATTGCAAAGGCATTTAAGATTAATTAAACCTATCTCCTCCTTACTCAACACATATACACATAGCACCCCCCCTCCACCCCTCTTCTGGAATGGACGAGTTGGTGTCTCCATAATAAAAACCTGTCTAGTCTGCAGCTTTAGGATGAAAAACTATTAAGTTTCTCAGCTTTCTTTTTCCAATGCTGGTGCAGTCACTCAGAGCCTGACTTCATGCACTTGGGTAGCTCATGTTCAGCATGTTGGGATTGTGCCCTTTGTCTTTGACACCGCTATGATATCAAACCAATCAAGTGTATTCTAGCTGTGGTGTGTGCACAAGACTGCAGTTGAAATCAGGGGAGAGTGGCATGCTGAGCAAAAGCAGAGCCAATCTGGGCAGTGCGATGCAAGTTGAGAAAGCCTGATTGCTCATTTCATTTCAGCTGGGATTGCTCATCTAATAGGCTCACATTTAAAGGTACTGAGGTGTTGAGCAAGCCTTATTCCACACAGTGGCAGAAGAGCAGTGAGTTTACACTGTTACTCATTCTAATTTTTCTTTTATCATACGTAATGGGAACAGTTAAAAAATGATTTATGTCTTTCTTTCTCTCTTAAAGCTGTTGATGAATTTGGCATGTATAACATGAAGAGATTTAGTGCATTTCCTAGGGCTAAGTACAGTGTGAGCAGGTGACGTGCAAGCTTCCACATGCAGAGCTGCCAGTGCTCTTTCAGGATGGATTTGCAACCCTCCTGCTATATACCAGCCTTGGTCTCCTCTGAGCACACCGTCAGCTGCTCGGAGATGATGGCTGCATCTGTACATGCGCATTTCATAAGCGATGTGGTGACTTCCTGATATGATCATATATTTATTCAGAACCTGGCTTAGAATGAGATACAGATTTGCCTTGAAGCGGCAATCTCTTAGGGGCTGAAATGTGGCTTACTTGCTACCCAGCATTTATTATTGTAGTTTGTATGTGATCGTGGTTTTCCCTTACTCCTTTAAGCCATTACTATGCTGGTCTAAACAGTGTAGATTAAATGTTTATATGAAAATAATAGAACAGAGTGGAGAATTGGAAACAGTCACATTAGGAGAGATTCTGATCTACATAAAACTCAGGCAGAACACAACAGTGAGGCAATCTGCACTGGATTAGCCCAGATTTACGCTTATTAATGGGATAGTAGTATTGGAAATCACAAGTGTGATTCACCATGGAGACACTTGTAAAACTGGTGTACTGCAAAGGCTCATAAAGTGGGAGGTGTTCACTGCTATCTGGAGATTGAATTGATATTGTGTATTAAATCATACAGTGACTGCGTGGGTTTTGATGTAGGCATGTAGAACATCAACATGAAAATTAAGAAAAAAAAGGTAACTGTTTTGGGTACTGTGGTACCCAGTCTGCTTACATCTTAGATCAACCCCAGTATTAGGTAAAATACTCAAAATTACAAATTCGGTTTTAATATCCCAGTTACTGTTGAACTAGTAATCTGAATGTGCTAACAGTGGCAGTTGCATAAGTTTGGCACCTGAAAGCCTCTAAACAGTAATCTGCTAACCTCAGATAGTATTTTTTGTACTCATTCAATTTAAAATATGAGACAATTTACCCTTTAAAGTTCCTTCCCCCCCCCCCCTTTTTATTTTGTTTTTACTTAAGCATTATTTTATGCATGTCTTTTAACATGCTAATTGATCCATTTAGACCTGCCACACACCGGCTGAATTACTAATCCCATTTATTTATTTAGTTTTCTTTAAATCAGTAACGATGCCATTTTTAGCATGCTTTGGAAGTATTCACATTCCCAGCTATTTCTCTGTGTGTGTATCTATTTGCCTCAGTTGATTGTTAGGACAAGGAATGTCACACTTACCTTTACTGGTCTATGCAAACTCAATTTGATAATTTTAGCTCATCTCCCAGTGGAGCGTGTATTCGTGTCACAAATGTCACCTTTGAAACTGGCACTAATTGGCATTCATGTTGGAAGTCTCAGTGGAATGGCCATCGACACAAGGTGAAATTTTGGCTCTGTTGAAGGCAACAGGAGTTTTGTCATTGACTTTAATAGGGTCAGGACTTCTTCCAGAGACTGAACTGCCGCTCATACAGATGTTCATACTGGCCTGGGAGCTTCAAACCCTCTGTGTTTGCTCATGACTAATAAAATGGTGTTTTTCTGCTGACCTTAGTCCTTCTCCTGCCAGGATCTAGTTGTCTTTTTAAGAGACAGAGTGAATAAGCCCAGATAAGATCCCAGCTTCCTCTTGTATTGTCCTCCCCAAATCTTAGCTCCCTTCTTTTTCTACTTGATCATAATGTCTTTCAAGTGCAAGTTCTCTGTCTTCTGCTGTCTCTCCATTCTTCTGTGCTTGTGTATTTTCAGCCACTCTGTTTTCTAGACCCTCTGCCTTCAAGCATGTTCTTGCTCTTGAAAGAATGAAATTCCTTTAATTCAGTTTCCCTTAAAAAAACCCCACTGATTTCTTCATGTCTCTTGTCTCCACATTCTCAGAAGCTGCTGTTTGGTCCCACTTCTAAGTAGCTTCCGTAGCTGTAGCTTCTCTGACTTCTAATAGGCTTCTCCAGTTCCTGTACATGGCCTGATCTGAGGACAATCTTTGCCATTCTCTTCCCTGATCAAGATCCCTCCCAAGACTTTGCTTCTGTAATTCTCTCTTTTTCTCAATCCCAATTTGCTTTGGAGAGGCACCCTTCCTGACATTGCCTGTATTTTTTGTGCCTTCCTTTGCTACTTGATCTCCCCGTTGCCTCACAGAGGTAGCCGTGAGAGAGTCCTGGATGCACTTGCCCTTCTCTCTCAGTCACTTGCCTTCTCTGCCAGTAATGCTTTTGCCTGGAGTTTCATAACCATCTGCTTCTGCACATCCAGCTGCCACTTCAGTATTGGCTTGACTTTTTAAGGTTGGGTATTTACCACTTCTGATTCTCTGATCCTGTTTTCCTCTGTCAGTTCTGTTACACTTGCTGTCTCCTGGACTGTCTCCTAGACCATCTTTTCTCCCATTTGCTGCCCCTTTCTCCTGTCTGTCTTCCTAACATGGTGGCTATCATGATTCTTTTTTTATCAACACAAAATGTTATGATCATCTCTGTTCTTGATGGATGATGTCTGCAAGATCTCCCCACTTCCTCCCTTCCATCTAAAACGCTGCTTGCCAGTGCCACCTTGTCTCCACCAGCCAGCAGCTTCCTTGATTTTTGGCTGCCTGCTGTAAGAAATTCAAGCTATTAAAACCCATGTGAAATCTATTACTTGAAGTTCTGCTGCCATTTATCTTCACTCAATTTAGCCAGCTGCTTTTCCCATTCTTCTTTCTTATGGGTTTCTTCTGTCGCTTTTTCCTCTCTTTGCACTTTTTGCTGGGCTGCTTTATAGACAAAGAAGCATTTTTTTGTCACCCATGAGCAATATTTTCTTTTGCTTCCTGAAGTCTTCCATTAAAACTCACCTCTAAACTTTGAAATATCCCTTTCTCTCAGTCACACAGAGGTTTTAATGCACTAGGCAACAAAAACTGTGATATTGGCCAGAGGTCCATTAATGCAATCTCTTCTCTCATGCCCAGTCAAAGTCCTGGTGAAGTCAGTTAATGTCCATCATGTTACCTGGAGCCTGTGGGAACAGTAGAGTGGTGATAGGTACTTGTGTTTGTAGTGCATGGATGATGCTCAGCCTGCCACAATACATTGCTCTTAAGAATAATCACTATACTGAGAAATTGAATGAGCGCATTTGGGGGAGAAACTTGAGAAAACAATGAGTACCTTGAAGCCTGGAGCGAAGCTGACAGCAGGAGCTGCAAGTTCTGCTGGCTACTGTTGTGAAAGATTTGCATTAAAAGTCAGGTAGGGAGTTCTGGGTACACACAATTACTTGTGACTGGGCAAGCATTGCTACACAGAACTGCAAGTTTTACTGGTTGAGTTGTTACAGCTGAGGCTGTGTAGGAGTTAGAACAAGGTTATCTCAGTGAGTTCAATAGAGCAGGGTAAATTTTTTGCATAGGTTTGTATTTTACACTGCAGAGTTCCCTCCGCCAACCTAAAAGGAGTGCTGGAGCAGTGTGGTCACTAAACTCCCTGGACAGAAATAACAAAATACTTCTGTGTGTGGACCATTAAGCAAGATTATTAGAAATATTCCCTCTGATACTGGGAGAGTATATAATGCTACCCAGTGCTACAAAAATGTTTCATTCTTTGGTATCGTGATATAGGGGCTGTGCAAGCCTTGACTCGAGTCAAAGCCTTGACTCCTCCTGGAGAGGAGGGAGTCATTTTCCAGCTCATACAGGGCTGCCCTTCAACTTCAGGTCAGACCAATATATCCTGTGTTCTGTGACTGACTCTCTTTTTGTGTCAGGACAGGGTCTAGAGCTGAAGGTCTTAAATGGTGGGAGCTACAGAGAAATGAATGAAAGGCTCCAGATTTAGATCTTCTGCCTGCTTTCGTGTATCCACTGCCACAAACTTCACGGTGTCCAAAACACTCCCACTACAGTAAACCACATTGTATTAAATGGTTGGGGTCACTGCATATCCCCCTCTTGCACCTTTCTTGTCCTGTAACCATGCACTGTGTAGATTCATTTTAGTTAGTGCAGGAAAGGTTTTCCTCTGGAAACCTTTCAGTTCTGAGATCTTTGACCGCTGACTCCATTCAAGGCTTCTCTGCAGTCCAGGAAATCCAAAGGTGACCACTGTCCCTACACTGTGGCTCTGTGGCACAAAGTCTTTTGTCTTCTGCTTTCTCACAGCTGTCTGTATGCTGACAGCTTGCCCAGCTGGTGGTCACTTGACAGCCAGGCCCTAGTCTTGCCCTTCTCCATCACAAAATTGGTTTGGATACATCTGTATGATTCTGTTTAGGTGCAAGTTAATTACTGAAAATTCCTGGCCTCTGGGCTGATCGGGACTAATTAAGCCTCATGCTCCCTTCAGCACAGCAGTGGATGCCATATAGTACTGCATTCATCTAAGAGCAATGAAAACCTGTGTGGATTGCCCAGTGCACTTCCAGCTGCAGGTAAATTTTTCCAGACACGTTTAGAATATACCTTAGGAAGGAACTTTAAAAGGCATCTCTGTTACCCAGCGGACCATGGCAAATATCGACCTTGACCAATAAAAGGTGAAGCACACCTGTGGGGCTGGAGTGAGAAATCACAAGTTTCCCATGGAGCTCAAAAGAAAGTCTGCGCGTTCCTGTGTGCAAGGACATTTTATGTATTGGAGGTCGACTTTCTGCACATTCAGAGGAACAAATCCTCCAGTTGTGTAAAGTGTCCCCAGCTCCACAGAGGAACTATGACAATTTACACCAGCTGAGGTGCTGCTCAGCATTTTTGGTTATAGGCCTTACTTACTCATGGCTAGTTAGAGTTCCTGTGGAGCTGTTAGGGCACGGTGTGGATGTAAATCTTACTTTAGATGCCTTTGGAGCAGTTACGAGATAGCATGCCTGTCTATAAAGTAGAAACATCCTTGACCATGTGCCTGGCATAACCTTATAACAGAATGCTGCCATAGCAATCTGCCCTATAGCTTTTGTTACCTAAATGAAGATCTACAAATAACATCCACTACAATGTCACTACACCAGACAATTAAGTAGTGAAGACCCCTTTGTGTTTCGATGTAGCCCATTTCATTTGTCTCTGCATCTTTAAGCAGTTATGTCCCAGAATAAACCTCATCTACCCAAAAGCGTTGTGCTGACTTACCTGTTTCTTCTTCTAGAAATTGTTTAGTCAGGGATTGATGTCAGCCACTCTGTTATTGAAATAGGTTTGTTAAACAGTGAACAGCAGCCTTATGTAAGCAAGGCCTGAGGTACTGTCACAGAGCAACAGTTTTTACTCACTGCAGTAAAGTAAGGTCAGTGTAAATAAGAATTCAGTTGTATGGCTAGACTTGAACACAGATAGTTTCTGTGTATTCACTGCGGTAACTCACTTCTCCCTGTGGTGGGACGCAGCTGCAAAGGTGGTGTGGCATTTTCATGGCAAGGCCCTAAAATACAGACATGTGAGAACACCTCCTGCTCCCCACAACACCATGGGTGATGCCAGGCAAAAGGCAGGGTAATGGTGAACAAGGAAACCGTTAACTGACCTTTATGTAAACCTCCTTGAGATCAGCATGTGCAAAGCCAGCAGGGAGCAGGAGGAAGGAGCAGCTTGGTCTCCTGAGTCCTTGTCTGTGTTCCACTCCTCAGGGAGGCTGTTTCTGTAAAGCACAGTATGACATTTCAGTATATTTTCAAGGTGTGATTTGTGAATTGCAAGGGATACAAAACTGTCCTACAAAAAATGCATTTCTAGGTAGCACTAAGGGGGAAATGTAGGCCCCCATGAAAAAATATTTCCTTAGCACTTTTTAGCTTTAAAGATATTAAATTACAGTACAACTTCCCAAGAGTGTTCTTGCAAGTCATTTATACCGTAACACATAAAATTATAGTAAGCCTCCATTAGTCCTGTGGCTACTTTTGTAATCAGTTTTGAAGAATGTGCTCCATCAGTGGAAATATTTTGATTTAAGTTCATAGTGAGGAGCAGTCTAAAAGTTACACTCTAAATTACACTTTAGAAAAAGTCCCGTGGTACATCCTTACAATATATATGGTATGCTGACTCCATGTAATTAAATTCTTGTCTCAAGTTGTCATTATGTTGCAGTAAATATTGAAGCTAGCTTCATTTAAAAATAGATTTACTTCTTGATTTTAGCTGATGAATGTTCTTGTATAGAAAATTAATTAAAATATTCATACATATATATAACAGGGCAGGTCCAATGGTTTCAGCTGTTACAAGCAAGCAGACTGGCAGTGGCTTCTATCAGCATTAAGGTAGCCGACTGACCACGACATGGAGAAAAGCACACGGTTCCACACAAGACTCATCAAGGAATGAAAGTCCTAGGCCCTCTTCCATCTTCTCATTCCTAGGTCAGAAATAACATCAAATTACTTATTAATAAATGAGCCACCCGACTTCTTGTGAATAACAAAAATTAGGCAGGTTTGGAGGGTGGAAGTAATCTTTCTTTGTATGTGCTCAAGCCATTATTGGAACAACGCTACCAGTAAAGGGAAAGGATGAGGAAATTTCACTGTGTATACTGGGGGAGAGAATGGTCAGTCCTTTGGAGAGTCTAAAAAGGATGGCATTTTTCAGGAGTTTGATGAAACTGGGTGGGATAATGGAAGAGAAAGTCTCAAAAATATTCCTGTATCTACAGAAGAGCTCAGGTGTGCATTCACTCTTATTAGTCCCTAGAGAATCCACACTGGGTTCTTGTTCCATGGGACTCAACCACAAACGCTTCAGTTGGAGCTTGCATCTTTCAGAAACTCCATTAGTTAATCTGTAGGAAATAAGGCTTGATGACTCTCAGTGCTCACAAGATTACTTGTGTTCTTTCTGGAACACAGACAGGCAAATTGCTGAGATGACAAATATATCCGAGGTGTCTTCCAAGAATGTCTCTTACCCTTTCATGAATGTTTAAATCTCTCCATTTCCCAAATGCGTGCTTATTTGACATTTTTATAACTAACAGGTGTTTTATGTAGTTTTGTTGGTACCTCAAACTTACTCAAGAAGATGAAAAAGGGTCTCTTTATCTGGTCTACACCAATTGACATTATCTCAAACCATCTTCAAATTTCTTTCCATTCACCTCCATAACTCTTCCTACAGGCTGTCCTCCAACTTGTCTTCGTATCTCTATGGTTATCTATTAGAAAGCTGTCACTTGGCCAGACTCTTTTTAATGTGTTCTGTTGTCAAGATTTGACACTCCAGTGAAGTGTATTCAGACTTTTTTGATCTCTAGAAATTTTTTATCGGTGATGTGGAGCCTTTCAGAAATTTCACATGCACAGATTGCTGTACAGCATATACGAACTTGCTGTTCTCACTCGCCCTGCACATATCTTTTAGTAGCAGTGCAAGTATCCCCCCCCATACCATCCAGAGATTATAGATTGCACAGCTTTAACACATCAAACTTGGGATCCTGAAATGTCAGTAGTGGATGACTTACATGGTAGAAGATATCAGAGTTAAAGATCTAACTAAAAGTAAATGTAAATTTGAAACTTAGCAGATAGCTCCAGTCTCCCATAAAAGAGTAGGAGTCTGTTTGTTGTGGAAGCCTTAACAGGACATGATTCCTAGTTAGATCTACAGAGCACACTTAACGACCACATCAGACATTGAGGGATTGCAGTTACTAAAGGATGGAGAGGAAAAAAGCACCAAGGAGTTTCCAAAAAGCCCATATGATGGCTGTATTGTGTGAAAGGCTTAGGTCAGCCTTTGTGACCTGGGAGAAAATTGTAGAGAAATTGAGTCGCTGAGACCTTTCCCCCAGCCCATAAACAAGCACAGCTTTCTTTTCCTTTCTTAGTACTGGTTGGAAACCTGGCATTAAAAACAAACAAAAAAGCGTCTGGATTCCTCTGATGTTGTATGTTGGGAATTGAGGGCTTTGCTGGCTTGACTGCCGCTTCTGATGAGTAGCTTGCATTGAAATCACACAATGCTGAAAACTGAGCAAGTGATAGAGAAAACGTAGTCCTTCTATAAAATTTGGTTTCATTTATTCGTCACTAGCACCTATTTAAGTTCAGTAACAAAATAGTTATTTGGGTTAATGTCATCTTCACTTACAGCATTAGGGTTTACAGAAACATCTGGCCTTACCCGGGTACAGTGTGTCCTATAAGAAGCAACCAGGAATACAGGAATTCAAAGTTGTTGTATTTCAAGCATGTATGTTGGTTGGTTGGTTGTTTTCTGTAGAATATGAGAGGTAATTAAAGAAAGAAACAAACAACCCCAAAACCCCGGACCAGCCAACCTCCTTTCCAAGTCGTTATTGCTGAAGGCAGCATTAGCACTTCGCCTACTTGAATGTTTCCAAACTGTTACACAAGCCTCAGAGAACACGTTTTTCTTCCTTTCTTTACGTCAGGTTTTTTTGTTTGTCATTGAGGTTGAGCTTTCTGCAGGTCTCTTAAAACACGAAGGTTCAGCTGAGTATCCAATGGGATATTTAAAACCAACTATTCATCAAGCTCTTTTTCACACCGCTGTGAATCACCAATGTGATTCCCCAATAGTAACTTCCCCAGGTGCTTAAATAGCCTCCTTAGACACTTGCCCCTACAGCCATGATTCTGCAAAGCATGCCCAACATATTCTCAGCTTTAGGCATGTAAGAAATCCCATTCTGCTCAGCTCCCTCGAAAAAATCACACCCCAGACCTAAACTGCTGTGCTCAGAGTATAATATTTTATTTGGACATCTGTTCATGGAGAGCATGGCAGCGAGTGCAAAGCTTCATTCCCATGTCTACATGGGTCCTGATTTTCCAGGGTTAAAACCTGAATCAAGTTTTTCCCTTAGCAAGGACAAGCTGCAAAGAGCAGACAGCCTCATTAAAAAGGAAATCTATAAATCCTGTAGTCCTCTCCTCGCCTCTGTTAACTACAGTGTTCGAGGTGAAAGCTGTTAACTGCAGCTTTTAAAAGGTATGCATAAATGCAGCCTTTTCCTCAAAAACTTGGAAAATGTGTATAAACAATAACAATTTATGATAAATGCAGTGCTGTTGTACTAGATTTATGTGCTAAAAACAACAACTACTTACAATAATGAAATGCATGGGCTTGATTTTTCTTTCGCCTGAGTCACTCCATTACTTCCAGTGCTTTAAGGGAATTGCTGCGAAGTAGAATTGGGCCCTTAATGGTTTGCCAGCTACCACACTGACACTGCACCCAGACTGTAGTCAGAAATTTATATTTAGGTCCACAAGAACAGTACATTCGATATCCTTAAGTGTTTTATGAGGCAGGACTTTTCTGACTGCTCTGTCAAAACCACCAGTACGCATAGTAACTGGAGCTGTGAACAAATATTGCAGTTATGATTTACAGCACAATTGCCAAAGTCTCCCTGGCTTCATCTCTGATGGCTACTTACTCAGGCTGTCATTTTTAGCTCCACAGATTCTATCTGCCTTGGCCTCTTCCACTAACACTGGATTCACTGGAGTGTGTTGCAGACAATACAGCTCTCAAACAATGAAGCATTTGTGTTCATTTTCTTCTATTTTATCTTTGGAATTCTACTATTTAGGTCACTATCTGTTGCTTCCAGCTATTCTTTCCTGACAAATTGTAGCTCTTTTTAGGCTTAAAAAGATATAATCAATGAATTCATCTATGTTATTCCTCTGGGTATAAAGGTCTAGATGTAATAAGTGGTACACATAGTATAAGAAAGATTACGTTGCTATTCCTGAATTGCAGCCCAAAGATTAATTGTGCCTTTATAAGCCAAAATTTGAAGAGCTGCTGGATGCTGGCCTCTGAAAATCTGATACAACACAATAAAACCCCAATATTACTAGATTTCTCAAATGCTTTATATGTGATCTCTCACCAGCATGACATGGAAGGGTGTGAATGAATGTATGTATGTATGTATATTCCACGGCACATAATTTTAGATGCAGATAAGGAAAATAATGATGAACACTCCTTTATCTGATCATATCTTTGTATCTGCTTTTCCTAAAAGAAAGAAATTCACCACATTTTTTACTTGAAAAAGATAATCCTTGGATTTGAGCAGGTAACATCACTCATCATGAAATGCATCAATATCTATGGGATAAAAATTATACTTAGGTATGGGGACATACTGGAATTCCATTCATATTTAAACTTAAGCTCACTGATTGCTCTGCTCATGTAAAAAATTACTATGCTCTGAATGAAATGAAAATGAGTGCTTAAGCAAACAGTCATAAATTAATTTATAATGAAACATGACAGCCATAATTTAATTTAGAATGTATTTAAGATTGTTGTTACTATTCGTATAGGTCTGTTCTGCCTGGAGGAAGATTTGGCTTCATAGTGAAATGTCAGCTATTGAAATACCAAACTTCTTATGCGTACATGTGTTTTAATTCATTAAAATAATGTAGCTACTTTCCTAATGGAGATCTGTTGTCTATGGCAAGCAGTCAGACAAAAGACTGAATGACTGAGGAACATGCAGTATCAGTGGGGCGCCAAGGACTTACCAGGAAGCATGAGGGATGCAGAGCACAACCTGTAAAATCTGTGGAGTCATAAGGCTGCCACTCAGCTTCCTTCCACAGTGGTGAGGACAGGGGACATAACGAGAGCAAGGAGTCGCTGCTTTTGTAGTTCTCATCTGTTCTCTGAAGCTGTTGGCTGCCCAGGTAACAGCAGAGTGGCTGTCTAGGCCCAGTACCATGTCCTTGAGATACCTGTTAGGCAGATGGCTGCTTTTGCTGATGTGGAGCTGAGCACATCTGAAATGTAGCTTAGGCATCTGAATTGTCCTCTCTGCATCACTGACTGCCATAAGAGCACCTGAAATGACTCTAGGTCTAACCTGTGCCGTTCAGGTTAGGAGGCACCAAGCTATCTCTACCTACCCCCTTGCTGCATTGCTGGCTTTAATATCCAGATGTTCAAGAATTAGGCAGAGGTTAAACACTTCATGTTTGCAACCCTGTCAACAGCAGTATGCTGCCCTGTCTGCTGGGCTGGGTCCATGTCCAGCACCCTGCTGATGCCAGAATAGCAGGAAGAGGTGAAGGGCAAGACTGGCAGTTAGAGCACAGGCACTCTAAACAAACAAGTTCTGTGGCATGTACTCTTTTAAGAGGGGTATGTAAAGCAAAAGTTTGGTTTTCACTAGATTTCTACTAAATCTTTTAATGTCTCTGGCCAGTTACTATGAATATGTATCTTTCTAAAGATAAAATTCCTACCTTATGGAATTTTATTTTGATATTGCACAGGTTCTTCTTTGTAACTATTTCTAAGCACTAATGAATCTTCTGCCTACACTGACTAATAATGAAACTATATGGGTTAAAGTATTTCTCCAAGCTTTTCACTTCTATCAAATCTGCCTAATAAAATGGTATAGGAATGGTTTAATTTTAATGCATTAGATTATTTCTCTGTTTTGAAAAGCATTGAGTCACAAAAGGAAATAACTATTCAGTTTGTTAACTGAGAGATGGTATGGTAGGATGTTTGGGGATGGCCAGTGTGTGACTAAAAAATCTTAGTTGTTTGTATGAAACAGTTATGAAACCATGATCCCAAGAACTTGGGGTTTTTATTTGAAGGTAATGTTTAAGAAAAAAAAAAATCAATTACAGACCTTGAAGCATAATATCTATGCTAAAAATACGTATTTATGAAAAGAAAAAATAAAGCCCTTCTGTTTCAATCAGTTTAATGGTAGAGGGCAAAGCCTGCATTTGCTGTACCCTGTCAATGTGTTTCACACTGATCAGCAAACAGGTTCTTTAAATATGGCTGAGCAGCATGTTGGAGGTACTTGGCTATATAAGTAAACAAGTGACAGTAACTGGGGAGAAAGTAGTTTGTGTCTTCCTCCAAATGGGAAGTTTGCGAAGGGTCCTTTCCACACCACATGGCAACAGAATTCTTGTCATACATTAAAATCTTCTTTTAATGTCAGGATATAAGGATGGTTAGAGGCTTGTATTAAAAGATGAGCCAGTATATTCTTACCCTGCTCCCACAGGGAGACCAGTGGTAGCAATTTAGTTGAGAAGCTCCAAAGCTCCAAGGCTTTTCTGTCCTGGATGCTGAGAAAATCAGCATCACCTGGAAGAGCAGTAAGCTGGTTTTAAACTTTGTGTGTGATAAGGACACATAGCAACAAGCAGTCAGGCTCTATCACTTTGCATGCTGAGCTTTGGTAGCCATAACATGCTTAGCCTCTGTTTCATGTTATGTATCTACTATTTATCCCAATTTCAAACCTGATTAAAAGTTAGTCCTTTAGCATCAGAGAATGAAACCTTCATAAAGAAAATACTCTTCAGCACCCACAACAGGTCCCTCCTTTCCCGTTAGCTCATCTTCTCAAATCAGGAGTATAATTAACCATGTTACCCTGAAAACAAAAATTATCTTGGTTCCTTTACAAATTATTTCTAGAGAAAAACCCTAGGGAAGGAAGGGTTGATAAGCTAAACACTATCTTAGCAAAAGCCTAATTTTTATCTTTCGCAATAAGATCTGACATTCTTGTGTATCAGTACCTTTAAAGCAGGTTTATAACTCTCATGTTTCATACTGATAGTAGAAGCCTTTTTTTCATTGCCACTTTCTTGGCTAATACTGCATCTGGCAAGTTACAGTTTCGATTTTCCTTGAACACCACAAATACAAGCAGATCCCTCAGACACAAAGATCAAACTACATTCAGGATAAAATTTTCACAACAGCCAGACATTTATTTGTCACATGGACATGCAGATCTTCTGTTTTATAAACTGTCTGAACACTGCCACCAGAGGCTTGATAACACAACATAGAGTCTTGCTATTTCATATTATCATCAAAGGAAATGTGACCAGCAAGCTGAAGGAGGTGATTCTGCCCCCTTACTTTGCTCTTGTGAGACCCCATTTGGAGTACTGTGAACTCTTCTGGTGTCTGCAACATAAAAAGGACATGGAACTGTTGGAACAAGTCCAGAGGAAGGCCATGAGGATGATAAAGGGGCCAGAGCATCTCCCATATGAAGGCTAAGAATATTTGGGCTGTTCAGCCTGGAGAAGAGAAGGCTGCGTGGAGACCTCATAGCAGCCTTCCAGTATCTGAAGGGGGCCTA